>VXBT01003513.1:1046465-1118787 GCA_013400235.1 Oriolus oriolus | reverse complement strand
GGGGGGGAGTTTAGTCTGTTTTGTTTCGTTTTGGCTTTTTGGGGGTTTTTTTGTTTTATTTGGGGGTTTTTTTCCGCTTTGCCAGCATTATTCTATAGCAGCTTATGCTCACTGACTTTAAATTACGAAATAAAATTATTTGCCCTTGTAGTAATTTTTACATTATCCTCCAGAGAAGCAAAACTGGGCATGTGAATTTTAGCTATTACAAAAATAAGAATAAAAAAAAATTACTTGAGATCCTGTTGTCCATATGAATGGCCTGCAACATCTTTCCCAATTCAGAGTCAGAAGTTTCAGTGAGCCAAAGTGCTCTCAGTTACAAAAGAAGAGGTGGTTCACACACTGACTGGCTAAACCTTGCTCTGCGTTGTGACCTCAGCATTTAAAAAACAATAATTCAGTGTCTGGTATGGGACCACAGGTGATGGCTTTGATGGATTGTCATAAGCATGAACCATACACAAATAGGTTCACATACCGCTTTTCTCCCTCTCCCTGCCTGTCTAGGTGTAAAAGAGCTTTGGAAAGACAACTTGAGCCAAATCTTCATGGCTGAACTAATGTTTTTCACAATTCAGAGTTCATGTTGTCATTTCTGGTTTCAGACTTTTTCACTTCTGCATTTCCATTTAAAAAAAACCCCGCATGGTTTATTCCTTTCCTGATTGTCCTATACATGGCTTCCTTGGTCATGTCAGTTCTTCACTGAACACCTACACAATATGCTCCCTTGACCTTCTGTCTGTTCTTACAAAGTTGTGTTTCCCGTTTGCACATTTGTAGAATATACACAGACATAGTAATGAATTACTTCAGTTTCATGCGCCATCAGCCTTAAGACCTTCAACCCACCCACAGACACATGCATTCATACACATCAAGGGAAAGAGAGATTTGGACACTGCTATCAACATGTGGGGTCAAAAATACCATTAAATAAAGTTCTTACAGCTGTGTTTAGTAAGAAACAACAACACTGAAAAATATCATTCTTGGCCAAGTTACTTATGGAAGAAGCAAATTCCCCTATGGCATTATTTGAATGAAAACTTAAGGATGGGATTGTATTTGGCCCCAAATTGTTCCTTCTAATCAGGTCATTACTGTTGTATGTACCAATGAGTGTTCATTTGATCCTCCTGTGTAAAAATACAAAAACATCCCGTAGTTTACTAAGCAATTCATTTGGGACTGAAGCTTCACAGCAATGGAATGAGTATGTACAGCACCTCAATCTTTTTCCTAGATAAGATGCAAAAGGGAGGGCCATTATCGGTAACCCCATAGAGATAGTAGTGTCAATAGAGCTCCTGCATTTAAAAGGAATAAAAATACCAGTGCTAGCAGGCAAACATACTAGTTTTTTTAGTCTTTCTTTTGCCTTCTTTTCAAAAGCTTTTAAATACAAAAATTACTTTTCATCAAAAATTAAACTTCTGAAGATCTAATTTCCCAATAGTTTCCTCTGCATTTATATACTATGTAGTGTTTAGGCAATGCCTATGTTATAAGTTTATTAATATTATGTAAGTGTTGTTCTTGTATTTATGTATAGTGTATGTATTGTAAATATACTCAGAGCTTTTTTTCCTCTTACTGTACAAAGGTGATTTTTGCCCTATGATAATGTAAAGGGAGTCCCCTAATGAAATTCTGTCAGAGGATGATTATTCCACTCTATTCTCAAAGATTTAAATGAACAAGTGTTATCGTTTTAAATGGTGTCTCAGACATATTTTGTTGGTGCATTGCTTTTCTGTATTCAACTTTCCTATGAATTGAGCTGTGAATTGAAATAGAGTTTAAACCTTTAAATGTATGCATTTGTACAATTATCTGAATGGAGGCATGAAGGTTAAATAAAGCATTTTGTATGGAACAAACCCCCTTCTTATTACTGTGGATGACTCAAACCTTCTGGAATACCCAGTTATTAACTTTTTAAAATTAAACCTTTGTTTTCTATAAACATATAGTGATATTTTTAATGGAATGTTTGCTTAAGAAATGGATTTTACTTGCCTTTCTGATTTTTAAAAAGCTGTCATAGAGAGTAGATATTCTTTCTCCTTTCACAGAATTTGTGCATCTGTGGCAAAGCTGGAACAAATAAAATAGCACTCAGCAGTATAAACAAAAATGTCCTGGGATGATATAAAAATATTTTGTATTAGTATGTAATCTGAGTTCCCCAAGTACTTTAAAAGGAGAGCTCTTTGGTTCTGCACCTCTCCTTTCCCTGTGTGTGGGGACGCTGGTGCAGTTGATGTGCAGCGTCTGTAAGGCACCGGTGCGGCCAAGAGAGGTTTGTTCTCTGTGCGCCCGTGCAGTGAGGGAGCAGCTGCTGGAGGAGGGCAGTGGCACACTGGAAATAGCAAGTTCACACCTGGTTGAAGACAGTTGGTATTTTCAGTTGCTCCTAGGGACACTCGGAGGCCTCTGGGCTTCTCCCTTGTGTCTGACCATTCCATAAAAAAGCTTCCTTTACGTTTGAGCCTGTCTAGGACAACTGGATGTAAAGTCAGAGGCTTGGAGCTGCACTTCGCTCTTACTGGTGAAATTTCTCTTTAAAATTAATTTTCCCCTTCCCTTGAATTTCCATTCACTTACTTTTAACCAATATGATCATTTAAAAGTAAAAGCCATAGTGTTACATGGTTACAGGCAGAGAAACGAGTAAACAAAGTGATTTGGAGACCTTTGAGCCTTACGAAGAGATGTTTCTCAACCAAAGCTGTGCTAAAACAGATCTTCCGTCTCTCAAACCACTGATGAATTTAAAAATCAGATAGTCACACTGGCCCTTCTAAAGCACTTCTGCTTTCCACACAATAAGTTGTTTGTTCTTCCTCAGTGTGTGTTTAATTTCATTTTTTCTCCCAACAGTGCCATAAGTATAAAATGCATCACTGCCTGTTTAGTCTGACCTCCTCAGTGAACGCCCACACCGTCCTCTGCCCTGACCCATGCTCTGTTCCTGAAAAGTTATTTCTTCCACTTGTACAAACAACTGCTCAATTGTCATCTACTCCCTCCCCCTTTTTTTCCCCTTTGTTATTGAACAGTCCACTTGGAATGAAAAGTTGGCACGTTGTGTTAAGTACATCTTACAGGGCACGTCTGGCTCTCCATGAGCATGACAAGGAGTGGCCTCTGGTAACCACCTTCAACTTTGCACATTGAGTTACTAGATCAGATAAGCACAGTTCCCTCTCTGTGTGCAGAAAAAAAATCACATCAGCATCATCCTTGAACTCAGGGAGATTGGTCACCTCCCAGACAGAGTTCCAGCAGTGCAGACTTTCACCCATGGATTTACAGTGCAAGTCCTCGTGTCCAGCCTCTTAACAGGAAAGCTCATCCGTATGAGAGGTCTGTCTGAAAGCCCTGCTTGCTGCACTGTGGCATGAGATTTTGGTTGGGAGTTGAAAGGGCAAGGCTAGGGGAAGCACGTGGTGATAACCAAGGATTTGCCCTTCCCGAAGTGAAGCCAGCACGGTGGTTCGGGCTGCCACGGACGTAATCGGTCTCTTCAGCAGTGCCTGTGGTGCACACTGTGGAAACCCGTCCCTGAACAACCCTCCCATCCTTGCAAACTGGGCAAAATTAAATCCTTTAAATATCCAAAGGCAATTGACTCAAGCTGGAGTCACTCAGTAGCTAAGCAAAAAAATGCTGGAATCACAGAATGGTTGGGGTTGCGCAGTGACTTCTGGAGGTCAAGTGGTCCAGTCCCCTGCTCAAACAGGGACACCTAGGGCCAGTTGCCAGGATTGTGTCCAGATGGCTTTTGAGAATCTGCAAGGATGAAGACTCCACAGCCTTGTTAGGCAACCTGTGCTGGGGGTCAGCCTCCCTCACAGTGAGAAAGTGTTTCCTGATACTCATAATAGCACCTGACCATTTGGAGTCCCTCCCTCTCACTTTGGCCTTTAGGCAGAACAGGCTCTCTGGTTCAGGTTTTTACCCAGTCCATAACTGGCTACGGTTTTTATACCCATGGGTATTTTCTGTGAGAGGCCCCAAATAGCAGCAGTAGCCATACCCTTCCTGTTGAAGCGTACTTACAAAGGCATTTACTGCCTCACATATTTGTCTTACCAAAAATATATAGCCCATAATAACTAGTCCTGCCACTTACAAAGGAATGAATAACCAGATTTAGCCAGCAAGCTGAAACATGTCAATATATTTTATCCTTTATGTTTTCATTTGTATCTTTGCACAACCTTGCTCACAGGTGCACTGTGCCCTTTCCTGGTTATCTCTCTCATTTGCTGGGGATATTGATCTATAAAACCTCCTTGTAAAATATCTCAAATAAATTCTTTGCTTTTTCTGGGGTGACTTCTCTACACCTGTATTTTTGGGCCTATGCAGAATATTAACAGACAGAAACTAACAATAAAGTCCAGAAACTACTGCAAAAGCAAACAGTGAAACCAAGACGCTTGCAAAGTGCTATAAATCTCTGCTGAGCTCGGGTTGCTGTTTAATCTTTATATACAGGTACGTCTCAAGGTTATCTGCTCCTGAGGGGTTCTCTGGAGGCTTTTGTGATTTGTCATCTGCTCAGCTTCTTATCAGTCACAGGTATTTCCCCTTGTAACATTTATTATGGGCTCCCCTCTGTGTTTCTTACAAATGCAATGCCCTGAAGAGGCTCTGGTATGCAGTTTGTAAGGAGTTATTAAATCTCCCTCTCCCATGATCAACCGGATCATAAATGTGGCACATGCGGCATAGCATGTGTGGCAGCACTGGTGGCAGAGCACCCTCACTGGGATTGGATGGAAACAAGGAAGCCTGCAGCTTGCAAAAGGAGTTTTCTGTCTCCGTACAGCAGTCTGTATTCAACTGGAAAAGTACAGTTAAATACATTCATTGAATACGTCATGTATGTAGAAGAGCATCTACTGCAAATAGCATAAATAAAATAACCATTGTGGCAGCTTAGCTAAGACACTGTGTCTGACTTTGAGGTGGAAAAAATCTCAGTCTTTTCCACCAGGATGATCATGGCCATGCTCCTGTGCCATTCCATTTCAGCAGAGGCAAATCCAGCCGTGGCTGCTGCAACCACATGTCGCCATTTCTGACAAACTGGCAGACCTGGGAGAGGAACAGTGAAATTGCTTCATCACCAAGATGACACGCCGCCTCTGCACGTGACTGAGGCTGGGAGAGCAGCCTGGCTTCCTCTCCTGCATCCACAGCCTCATGGAAATGTGCTGCCGAAAGAGAGGGCCGACTGATGTGGGAAGCAGGATGCAACTGTTCCCCAGCTATCGCTTTATCCAGCAGGTAAAGCTGCTTTAATTCCTCGTGTATCCTTAAATACCTGCTTCGTCTACACTGACGTCCGAGTTCTGACTGGTAGCACGTATAGGCATGCAAGTACATGCATATATCTGCTTGGTACATCTACATGTATTTATACAGGCACACATGCATGCACTGTATGCATGTAGGTAGGTATGTACTGACTAGCTCCTTCTAAGGGTAGTTGGGGCACCAGGAGCACTGCTGGGAATGTATTTAGAAGCCAGGTGTCCACATAGGTATTCAACAGCTGAGCAGCAGTTTTAAAGCCCTTTACTTTGAGATGTTAGAGGTGAAGTGGGTGCCACATCCCTGGAAGTGTTACAGGCCAGGTTGGATGGGGCTTTGGCCTAGGGAAAGGTGTCCCTGCTCATGGCAGGACGATCGGAACAAGATGATCTTTAAGGTCCTTTCCAACCCAAACCATTTTATGATTCTATAAAAGGTCAAGGGAGGAGATGAAAGCTCAGACTCCTTCTATGCCTGTCACCCACACCTGAGCTGATGTTTCAAGGGGTTCTCTAAAGCCCCACATGCCCCCAGACCTGGCCTGGCCTCATCTCCCCCACTGGCATCAGGGGTTCAGCCCGAGCCTGGACTGCAAAGAGCATCCCATAGGAGACGGTGTGGCCTCCTCCCCCATGATAGAGGGGTCCAAGGTCACCTGGGCAGCCCAGGGTCCTGCACACAGCACCATCACCTCAGTACCCAGGCGTGGACAGAGGCAGAGCCCTAGGGGACAGCAGGGCCATGAAAGTAGAGGTTTAGCCTCAGCTGTGCTGGGGGGCTTGTCTCTCATCCAGGCTGGTGGATGGGTCTGCAGGTAAGGGATGTGAGCAGGAAATGGGAGCTGCTCCTTTGGTGCCCATCTCTCATCCAGCAAACAGAGGTCTGGTACTTCACTGCTTCCAGCGGGAAGGAGCTTCATGGAAATTGAAAACCCTGAATTAGCTGAGACGAAATTGATCTCCATCTGCACAAATTAGTAACATGGCTGTTTCAGTCTGCTGGTGAAGTATGCAATCTGTTTCTGAGGCGTTTTGTAAAAAATTAGAAAAGGCTGGTAGAGGGTTTCTGCAGAGCTTTTTTGGTTCTGATTATTCATTTATTTACAAACGATCATTTAGACCATCTGTGGCTTTTCAGTGTAACTGAGAGAAAACTCTGAGCTTCCCAGGACTTTACAAGTGTGCCAAGAAGGCAAGACTGCAAAGGCTTTTGGAGCTAATAAAACAAAGGCAGAAAAGCTGCTTGTTGTGATGAGGTGGGGGGAGGAGAACACAGGGCCTTTTTCCTTCCTCAGCCTTGCTTTGTTTCCCATTTTGTTTGACATTTGTAATCAAAGCCTCAGCACCTTTGCTTTAGTTATAATAACTTTAGTGTAGTTATTACATGAGCCTCCACAGATGTACACACAGCACAGGCTTTTAGCCTCCGGCACTGACCACTCCCCAGACAAGATGCTTGTTCCTGTACCACAGTACGTGTGATTCTGCAAGTTTCATTTATCACAAGGCAGCAGTACAGACACAAGAAAAGTACAGCAGGAGCCAGGGGCTCAAGATGAGGTTTGGCACACAGAACATCAACATCAGAAAAGACTTGTTCCTTCAGCTTTCATCACTAACAACATCTGGGAAGATGAATGTAACTCAGTCACGGTTACTGCAAATTAAAATAAATGAATAACCTGCCAAGTGTGGGACAGAAGTGCTACATTCATGTGTTTTTGTGGGAACTAGTGTGGCCCTTCAAGATTGTCAGCTTTAGTTTGATTCACGTGGATGGCCATGTACCCATAAACTTTAAGGAGCTTTTGGGGCTTAAAATATTTTCCTTGACTATCCTAGCAGGAAGGGCTTTGGTAGGAAGTAAGGATGGCATTGATAGCAATTTCATGCTTGAATTCAGCTCAGAGAAGTAGTGACCAAATGCTAGTTCACTGGCTGTAACTCTCAGGAGTGGTGGTGATATCCAGTAGATCAATAGCCACTTATCAAAGACACAGTGGAAGGTGACACCTTGCTATAGGAGTCAGGAATGGCCTAAAAAATATACAAGGGAACATATCTCTTGGATGGCTGGAGAAGAGAAGGCTCCAGGGAGACCCTATAGCAGTCTTCCAGTACCTTTAGGGCTTTCAAAAAAGCTGGGGAGGGACTTTTTACAAAGGGATATGACAAAGGGTAATGGCTTTCAAATGAAAGAGAGTAGATTTAGTTTAGATATTAGGAAGAAGTTCTTTACAGTGAGGGTGGTGAGGCACTGGAACAGGTTTCCCAGAGAAGTTGTGGATGCCCCATCCCTGGAAGTGTTCAAGGCCAGGTTGGATGGGACTTTGAGCAGCTTGGTCTAGTGGAAGGTGTCCCTGCCCAAGGCAGGGGGCTTGGAAGTAGATGATCTTTAAGGTCCCTTCCAACCCAAACCATTCTATAATTCTGTGAAAACAAGTACTTATTTCTCTGTAGCACCTGGAGCCTGAGATGGTGCTTTCCTGTGTGGAAGGAGCCCAGGACGCAGAGCTCGGGCTTTTGCAGTATCCTTCTGCCAACATTACTGCTTCACTCCCAACCACAGAAAGCAGCACCGGGTAGCACCAGTCACTGGTTCCCACCTGGGGGGGCCAAGCCTTACACCACACTTCTTACCCCAAGCAGATTGATTTTCTGGCCTTTCTGCAGGCTGGGTACAGAGATTCAGCTGGATCTATCTGAGGTGTGATCTTTAATTCCTACCTGGCAGGGGTGGTGGGGATGGGGGTAGAAGGCAAGTAACTGCAGTATGAAGAGGTGGTCAGGCACCAGTATTATGAACCAAGAAAAAGACTGAAGTGAGATGTGAAGTCAGGAAAAGGAATGAAAGGACAAGGGAAAGTATCAATAACCCTGGGCTGAGATGAGGGTGAAGTATGGTTATACAGTGGTCCCAGGGGTCACAGTTAGGGGGAAAGAGCGTGGCAGCAGCACTAAGATACAAAACACTGAATCAGAGCAGAACACAACCATTTATACTTGCATTACACCTTTATCTGTACATCCCACATAAAGGTCTTTAGAAGTGTCTTTGCAAGCTTTGTAAGAATTGTTGATCCTGGTGTATTTCTCCTCTTTAACAATATGGTTCCTTACCCCCAAGATTCAAACTAAACAAATACAGAAACACACACTTCAAAAACTTGTACAAAAACACTCAAAGTGTTAATTGCATCAGATTTACCTCCATTTTCGTTAGAGGAAGAACAAGCATTTTTTATCTCCTGTGAAAATCTAGGCCTTCCCATTCTTTTTGTAGTATAACACCAGTATTTCTAATCATAGTGGGCAAGACCATGAGCCATGAGCTTCAAGGTTCAGATCAGCAATAAGTGAAGCAAATACTGCAAGAGTGGCATTTACTTCTTTAGGACAGGTGTTAAAAGTTTACTAAGAGATTGGAAGTTGGGCTGATTCTTGAAAAGCATATATGAAATTACTTGAAGTCCACAAGGAATGTTTTTGTATTTGAAATTATGTTCTAGTCCAGTGCAAGCTCAAACCAAAAGTTTTAGACATTTCTAGTGAACTTACAGGAAACTTCCCTTGCATCTTCCCGGAAATACTGAGCTTTTCTTTTTTTTCACTGCTAACAGAAAATAGTGAAAGTTGACAAGAGTGTGCATTCACTAAGAAGCTGCCAGGGATTCCTAGGGTCCAAATAATTGACACTCATTAGAGATCTGAAAACCTGCATGGACTCATTAAGCAGGCGTTTAAATGCCTTGGCTGGATCAGTGGAGCTCAGTGAACCAACATATTTTCAAAAGAAACTCTCTTGTGGTGAAAAACTGTTGACCAATGTTCATCTTAATGTGAGCAAGTAGACTATGCAGGCCACAGCTGGCAAACAAACAGGAATTAAACCTAATTTCCGTGCCTCTCCTGGGCATACTGTCTGCATAAGGGGCAAAGATGCCACAGATTGAACCCACGAAACGGAGAAGTGTATGTATCATTTTTTTATTCTGTGTTTCCATGTAGAGGTACATTATCATATTTTAAACATGCAGCAGCAATAAACTCATTAAAAAAAAAAAACAACAAAACAGTGCTGGCCCCACTGCTTGACTGTAGCATGAGCTTGAACTCTCATGGGTTTACTGTGTGTGCTTAACTGCAGCACCAGTGACATATCAGCAGTTTATGGACTGGAAAACAAAGCCATTAAGTTCTTTTGGCATTGTGTTTCTCACAAAAGAGAAGGTCTGAAGAAAGGGAGTTACAAAAATGTGTTTTACACTGGAGGCCCATTAGCTCTACTGGTCGGAGAAACCACTCTGCAGCCTCCACCTGCAGTATTGTGTGTGAGGGATTTATTTTAGGCTCTGTTCATCACAACAAACAGACCTCCCGAGCAGCAATGTGTGTTCTTATATAAAAGATAATTTGGGGGCTCTGAAAACTTGAAACTCAGATTTGGTCATAATTATTGGAAGGTCACCTAGGAATTCTGGAGAAGTTTGTTTATCCTGATTCCAGCCTGCCAGGTCCAAGAAAATACACTTAATTCAATCCAGGTGACTTTCCATTAAATATAATCTTGTCTTAATTGGTGCCACCTTGACCTCTACTTGTGAAGTCTGTTTTGTGGTCTACAAGCCTAGCTTTAAATGCTCAAACACACATTTTTCCATCTGATTCCCTGTGATTTCATTATGACAACAACACGCTTCATACCAGGCTCTCCGTGTGTGTGAAGTGCAGGGAAGGTTCAGCAACGAGACCATGTCCAAGCGGGATAGATATCTTCCTCAAGCTGCTGGCCATGATGGTCTCTATTACCTGAGCCCAGCTCAGTTACCACAAACTTTAGGATGTCCAAGGTCAAGGGATCAGTGAGTGATTCAAAGGCCCTGCTCCCTGGGGCAGCCCATCCCACTCGCTCTCCCCAACAGAGAGCCCGCAATATCCAGTTTATGGGATCACCAGGTAGGATTCATGTGCCCTGCGAGTTCCAGTTTCTGTCTCCACCGGTGTGCTTTCCTCCTTGAAGTAACTCTCTTAGCCTGGCAGCCCTATAGCAGGCTTGAATTCACCCTTGTGGGGTGTTCCCAGAAGAACTCAGCCTCTGTTAATGATTTGAGGCTTTAGCACTGCTCTAATGAGAGGGGGAACAGCAAGGCTGAGATGCTCCTACAAAGTGGTGGAGGAGCATTAAGAACCGCAGCTCAAAGCAAATGCCTTCCCCTTGGCATCAGGATTTTAATCTGATCTGGCATTTCAAGCTGATGAAAATATTGCTCTGAATTTCCATTTCTGACAGCGGCAGAGAAACAGAAGCTCCTTTATTTCAGCAGAAGCCGCAGTTTCCATTCTGGGAAGGAATACAGGAGTTAAGTAGCCCATATCACAGGCATTAGCCAAGTGGGAGCTTGTCATATTTAATCAGTTGCTGGTGGTAGGAGATTTTCTGTGAAATGTGGTAAAAAAAAAAATGTACTTAACCACTGACATAAATTAATACACTAACAATATTAAACTTTGGCTCCGATACTGACTGCTGCTTCAGAGGGCTTGAAAAACTGAAATTCTGAATTATGTACCAAACCCAGGCCACCAACTCATCTGGCAACATTTACAAATGTCATATCAATGCTTTGCCAGAAAAGAACAAAGGCAAAACACTGACAGGACCCAGCAATCTTGGAAGAGATAGAATTTGGATGGAAATTAATGTAGAGTTCTTCAAACAGGTATGATCTGGACTGACCTGTGGGTTAGTGTTTCAGGTACGTTGCAAAAGCAGGAGGTTTGAAAGCATTCAGGTAAATTAGATTAAAATCAATACTATTAATAAAACTGCACCATATGGCATAGGGAAGCCAAGCACTGCTTGATATGATGCACAAACAGATTCATTGTCAAGATGATATAAAGTGCATTTTATACGCAGAAGACAAGTATTTTGGCTTTTGTTCAAAGCTGTAGTGTCTGAAGTCATGTGGCATCATGAGATGCAGCTCCCATTTGAACTTGGGGAAGGAAAAGATGATTCACGGGGTCACAGAAAAAATCTAAAAATTGCAATTGTTCAAGAATGGAGAAGGCAAAGAGAAGGAACAGATTTCTACACCATTATAGTTTGTAAGTGAAGTTCGAAGTTTGAACCCTAATATGAAGATTTTTATAATGGTATTGGTAATGCTACGTGACACCTTAGACTACCAGGAATAATTAATATCCTAATGTACTTTATTACGGAAAAGATTTTCATATTGCTGCCCAAGAGCCACATACAGTTCCTGAAGCAAAATCCAGAATCTTCAGCTTCCTGATGGTGTTGTAGGATTCAGCATGTGCCACCTTAAGGCACCTGGGTGGGATCTTATTAGAGAAAAGGGAGGCCTGAGTGGCAGAGATGGGTGGGAAGAAATGTGAGACCTGTTAAATTTACCCAAAAAAGAGATTAAGAGAGATTTCAAGGTCCTGGAACAAAGGTCTCTTGAGCAATAGTGGTGCTGATTTTTAGGGTACGTTTAAGGGAATCAGTTTAAAGGATGAACAGTATTTTGTGAATGTTTGCTGTGAATTAAATTTCTTTTTGGAGATCTTAGGCAGGATGAAGCAGTGATGAGTAGAGTGAAGAGATGGATCAGTAATGCCATACATCATGTTGACAAGACAAGGCCAAACCTCCTCTTCGGCCTGCAGATTGTGCCAATCTGCTATTCTGGTGCAAGCCACAAATAGATACCCAAAAACTCATCTGTGCCAATGGACCTCACTACAAGCCAGACTTCAGTCCCACCATGACTGTCTCTGTTCTTTTAGGAGAAATAGGTCACCATTTCACCCAAGAGTGCTCCCAAAGTTTGCCCTCAAAGCCTGTGTGGACATGTTGACCCCACTGAGTTGTAGCTATGGAGTGTGGTACCAGTGCCCAGTCAGAGTCTGGAGCCAGAGGAGCAAGGCATGACACTCCATCGGGGGAAGGATAGGAAGGGAGTTCCTACAGGGAACCACTTCAGGTTTTGTGCTGGGTCCAATCCAGCTACATGCTGATATCATGGTGAACCCCAATCTACTCCAGAACTTCTTTAACTAAGCTGAAATAATTAACAAACTATTGCCAGAACCCTCAAATACATATTTTGTTTTCTTTTTTCTTTTTTACTGTTCAGTTGACCATGGTTTCCATGCACGCCCCGTGCACAGAAAAGCATCATTCATTATGCAGGTGTATTGTTCCCCATTTAACAGATGTATTTCCAAAGGACTTGAATTCACCTGGTTGGTGTTTTCTTTCACAGTAGCTTTGACTTGCATGGTACTATGCCAAGAAAGACATTTTTGTTTGTGCCCTTCACTCTAAGTGGTGTCAGCAAATTACTGGCAACAGCACATATTAGTGTCTTCATCAGAGTGAGAATTTATGATGTCACTGCTAAATCCATCAGGGACATTACATCCTTATAATTCATAGCTGACTCTTGAACACATGAAAGGAATGGAAGTGTGCCAGCTAACAAAGAATAATTGCCCTACTTACCTTAGCCATGATAATTTGCTTAAATAATAAAAATACGCTGGTGCAACAAGAAGAAATTATTGCGCTGATAAACACAAAGGAGAAAAACACGTAAGTACTGAGCCATATATTAAATACCCATTTTTCTGGCAGCATCATTTATAATTTCTGATATTTTAAGCTGATGGAAGCTTTGATCAATACTTACACTTCATTCAGTCAAGAGGAATATGGCAGCATTATTTACATTTCCTTTTACGGCCCAAAGGATGGTAGTAATTCACGGCCGGACAAAAAAATGGTACATGCAACAAGTTGCAGTAATTTCATATTTTTAATGCAATATTAATTGACTATGCCTGAGAAAGGATATTAAGGGAGTATTCCAGGAGCCTAATTAATTTGGAAAGGAAGCTGAGATCACTGATGAATGGAATTGCTAAACACAGGCCCCCCACTAGAGATTTCTGGATTTTTCACTGCTCAAGTCAGGCTCGTCTTTTCCTTGAACCCTTTCTCAATGAGAAAAATACACTTGGTTCACAGTGGAGAATTAAGGCACAAACACCTTTCTGTGGGACACAAAGCAGTCACCTTGGGATCTACATACACAGGTTTTTTAATTTGTAAAGTCTGAATCAAAATACCTTTGCTTTTTAGCAACAACAACAAAAAAACCTCTCCCCCTCCTCTGCTCTTCACCCTGAAAACTCTCTTTAAAAATGTTTTCATTAAAATTCAGCTTTGATGGAACACTTTCAGCCAATATGAATGAGTGTGGTTTTGGTAAAACGGACTTTGGTAAAGCAAGATGAAGAGGAGCTGAAGACATTTGCCATATTAACCCATACCTAATATACTGTATGCTGGAAAGGACTTTGTAGTCAAAAAAATTTGCTTTTCAAAACATCACACTTAAACTCAGAGGGAGGGGGGAGAGAGGGAAAAAGGAAGGGGAAGCTTGGTGCAAGAAATCATCTATAAAAGCTACAATGGCTGCCAGACAAAATATTAGTCTTCTGCTAAATTATACAGCATGATATGAAAACACTTGCATTTCTGAAAGGCAACAAAAGAGAAAAATACTGATGAGGAAACCGAATCTTCAAAGCCAAAGCCAGGGATGTTATTCTATGCTCCATGGTAATCCCCAGCTTACACCAGCTCTCTGTTTGGTCCCCAGTGCCAAGAGACGGTAAGCTCCACTGATTTCACCACCACTATCCTGCAGCCTATGAATCAGAGGCGTTGTATTACCGCCAGGAAAAAGGAACCTGTTGAAAGAGATGTGCTCTGTAACCATGGCAGTCATCAAGAAGGTTACGAATTTTAACCACATTAGTGAGTAAAGTAAAGCAAAGCAAACTGTCAGCATAAACCTGTGAAGGGGAAAAATCCAGAGGGAGGCAAACTACTGCAGTGATGATATGTCCATGATTGTGTGAGTCTGGAGAACACTGCACACCTTGTTAACAACTTATGAAAGAAGTTATGATTTGTGCTCATTACATTGTGGAAGATGTGCACCAGCATAGTTAAGAAAAGTTGTCTATACTTAACTGCAGTAAGATGAACATGCAGCCAGACCGGACACTTCCAGTGTCTTATCTAAACCTCGTGAAGCACAGGTTTTCCTGCTACTTTTATTAGCCAGCCAGAAATATTAATATGATTGTTTTACAGTATGCCATGGGTTACCTGGAATACCTGAGTCACTTTGTATTCTACATACCTTTAGTTCTGCTAGTGTTCAGTCTGAATGTTATCATGTTGAGGTGGGATTTATTGCTATAAATATTTTTCTTATGACTCTTTCCTAGTGCTTGTTTGACAGTGATAAAAACTAAACTGACATATGTTCATTGTGTGGTAATGCACTTAATCCATGCCTTGTCTCTCGAGTCTTATAATCTGTAGGCTGCATTGCATAAAGGAATGGCTTTTACAGTACTCAAGTCTTTATAAAGCAACCATTTGTGGATTAAGGGTGTCTTTCGCTACTGATACATGTTGGCACACCTAATTTCCATTGTATAAGCCAAGAGAGAATTCTGCTTGTTAAGAACATGTAGGTGTATTGATACAGGTGCACTACATCTCCAGGGTTACGTGAGGCCATCCGAAAGCCAAATCTGCTCTTGAGTGTCTGGAAGGCTACAAGGTTGATGCAAGGAAAGACTTTCCTTCGGAGCGTTTTAGTGCTTCATGTGCTCAGGCGCTGCCAGCATTCATTATCCGTCATCATGCCATGATAGGGTCAGGGTGCACATGAGAAGGTCAGGCCAAGCAGACCTGGACAGACTTTTTGCAGGTTGTGTAAGAGGAGCTCAGGTGGATAGGAGGTGGGATTGTGTATTCACAGCTACAGATGTAGCTGTGGCATGTCTTGGCCAGAGAACACTGAGCACATGTACCTGTGGCTAACTCAGGGAGGAAATAAGATCTATGGCACCTTTATTTAAATAAAATGACCGGTGGAATTGGGACCGAATGACATCTTGTTCCACAAACATGAAACTACAGACACAGAGCACATTCGCTCAAGTAGCTGAAGAAAATACTGTACCAAGGAATCATTTCCACTGCAGGTGAGTGCTTTGGAATCTGAGGTATGACATATTACTCACTTGACCTGCTGTGTCAAAATGTGTGTGTTTATGAATAACCCACCCTAAAAATGTGGCTTGTGTCAATACATCTGTCCTTAATATAGCATCAGATTCAAAACTGCCATGATCCTGGTTCTTGGATTTGATTCAGATGTGACCAGAAATACAACTGAATGATTTCTATATTTGGAAGAATAATTTTTAAAGGTCCATGCATCAACTCTGCTGCGTCCAACTGGGCTTCCCCTATTTGTGTGCACATTTTGAACCCTGAAACAAACACAACCTACACCCTCACCTGTGTCTTCAAGGTAACACGTTCATACCTAAGTACTCCTTTGTTGTGAGTCTTGCGAGAAGCCAAATAATTTATGTATGGGAAAAAATACATTCATCGTCTTTCACAGGTCAGCTTAAGCAACAAAAAAGGCAGCAACTTCCTCATAACCCACTGTGAGTAAAGAGGGTGGTGCCGGTTTAGGAGGTGGAGGTGCTCTTGAGAGGCTTTCAGCAACCTATTCAGGAGTCATCGGAAGGCAAGATCAAACCTGTTGATTTACAGGCCAAACAGTTCACAGCTGTGACACATTCTGCAAGTGGGAGATTATTGCAGCACAACAGCTGTGGTCTCATGATCGCTGACTGGATCCCAGTGCTATCATCCTTGTCCCATAGGGACTAGATAGGCTGCACACACCGTATGGGGCAATGAGGCAAGGAGCCTGCAAGGCTTCTGAATAAAATAGCATGATGAGAGAATATCACACTTCATCTCTAGATGAAGTATCGTGTGGTGATCACCATGTGAGCCAGAGACCAGCTGATGAGGACTGTCTCTTCTGTGCCTCCAGTGCTCTTTCAGCAAGCTGCAGTGAACAAGAGCAGAAGGAAGGCTGGGTGTGGTGTTGCAGAGGACAGGTAATCGCTACCTTAAACCTGAGCTTCCTCATGTTCAACAAGGGAATGAAGATCTATCTCTTTGTTCAGGCTTTTATCCAACTTCCCTCTCTGATAAAAATAACTTAACAGTGAATGGCAGTTTCAAGCAAGCTGGCAAAAGTCTCTACGTGTTTTTCTTTCAAAGCTGAAGTGCTTCAGGAGTTCACAAGGTGTTTGTTTGTCAAATCAGGGAATTTTTCTTTTTAATTGAAGGTTTAGGAGTAGCTCAGATACTGGGAGTAAATAAAATAAAACAAAACAAAGAAGTGAGAAAAATGCCACTCTTTGTGTTGAGGAATGCCATTAATCCCCCCAAGGCTGCTTTCAGCAGGGTGATGTCTGTCTCCCTGTTGCTGTACCCCTCTCAGCATAGCCAGCTGTGCCCTGAGCCTGCAGCAAGCCTGTGCTGCTCAGAGGGCTTCCCAGAGAACCTGAAGAGACTGCATCCATGTGTTACAGGCCTTTGTTCTCAAATAAATTATTTGTGCTATTTTCCTACAAGAACTTGATTATCAGTCAAAATGGTGACATCACTGCCTGTCCAGGCCTAACACTTTGCTCAGCAAAAAGTGTCATGTGGAGGGAGGGGAGAGGAAGGAACACCTCTTTGAGTTTTCTTCATTTTAATGAAACAACAAACTCTGGAAAAGGTTTATATGCACATTCCCACACCTTCACACATGTTTAGTTTATGTAGACAACATGTTGTAATCAACATCTCCTCTACTCCTCCTCCCCCATCCTTTCTCTGCAAAGTGACCAGAGGAGTACCTGCATTTCCAATTCTTCAGTATCCGGTTTCATTCACAAAAGCATTGCTTCTTTCATGCAGGAAGGCTGATTTGAAGGTACTTATGGGAGCCTGTTTGCACTGGGCCGGATGTTCAACACACTGTTAGTTCCAAGTTTGGCAACAAAATCTTACTTTAGAGAAGGAACTGCAGCTCACAATGACCGAAAGTGCAGTCGCACCTCACTATTAAAAGGGCCCTTCTTTCTAGGTGACATTCCATAGACCTGAAAATTAGGTATATCTTTCTTTATGAGGGGGACTCTGTATTGTATAAAAGTACTCTCCTTGAGATATTTTCCAATATCTGCTTGATTATAATGTTCTATTTAAACAAACTAGCAAGCCTGTCAGAAATGGTACTTATTGCAGGGCAAGAGGCTTTTGACCTTCTGTGTAATTATTCCCAGCTCACCCTTGGAAGTCTGCATTACTCTAAACTGAATTTGTGGCATTGTGTGGTGCAAAAAGGAACTGAATTGTATCCATTAGTAAATTTAAACTGGAATGCACCGTAAATGTCAAGACTCTTAATTGCACTATCTATAAGGGCTTCCAAGCTTACTAAGGAACAATCAAAAGCTATTAGTTATGACTAGGTAAACATTTTAAGGATATTTTTTTTCGAGAAGACTCTCTACTTCTATTTGATGAGTCTTTGTACATGACTGAATGTAAAGCTATGAAAGAATAGATGTGTTTGTGATAAAATTAGTCTGAGGACTTTTGTGAGAACATTCAGGGCTAAATACTCACAATTTCAAAGTGTTAACTGTAAATCTTTCTGCATTAGTCTATATTATAGCAAAGCCTTCTTTTATGCTAAAGTACCTCAGACACATTGTTACCTATGAGTCTGGACTGTGCCAGACTTTTCTCCTGTCAGATACTATCTTTCTCCTGCTCAGCAGTATTAAGTTGACCATGGAAGCAATCTTCCTTTTTATGTGAAATCAGTGATAGACAATCTGCTGTTTTCTTTTCTAGAGCAAGATTTTCAAAGCTATACAACAGTCTTGTGAAAGATCTGGTCAAGAAGAACATAGAGAAAATTTCTTCCTTTGGAAATCTCTTACCCTGTATTTGCCTGAAAGCTAGGCAGAGGGCAAAGACTGTGGCTGCTTGCAACAGCTCCTCAAAAGCCAGTGTTATCTGACCGACAGTAACACATCCTTATCCAAGACTGAGAATCTGTTCAAAGCCAAAGATAAAGTAGTTGGCTGCTGCAGCAAGATTGGTTAAGATACTATGCTTCTGCAGCCAGCAGCACAAAAGGGAACTATGTGTTTAGCGTTAGATCTAGGTCAGATCTCAGCTCACATAACCATGCACACATTGAAGTTGCACAGAGTGGTAGCAGCTTGCAGCAGAAGAATGAGTTGGATAAAGTGCAGAGCAAGACTTGAAATCTTATCAGTGAAGCCCTAGTTCTGCCGCCATTACCCACAATCTCATTTAGATATTCAGAAAAAGTGTGTATGAAGCTATGTTCCATGGCACTTCAGGTAACTTCTGAACTCTGACACATAGCAACAAGCAGCAGCAGCAAAACAACAACAAAAACAAACAAACCAAACCAACAAATAAACCTCACAAAGAAACAAAAAATCCCCAAGACAAACAAAGCAAACAAAACACCAACCAACCTAAAAGGCCACTTGCTCAGAAGTAATTAAGTAACTTGAGAGGTGTTGGTACTTTTACATCTGGACACCAAAGTACAGGCTCAGACACTGAAAACTTAACCTACAGCCTCCTGTGCTTTGTGTGCCCTGTGTCCCACAGACACAGGGGTGACCAAAGGGAGACACGAGGTGTAGGGAAGTAGATGTAATTTAGACTGCCTGAATCTAGGCTCAAGTGCTTTAAAGGACATCATGCTAAAAATTTCTTCATTCACTGTTCTTAACAACACTAAGCTGCCTCTTAGTGATCATGAAATAAATTTATGCTGATTAACCATTAGAAAATTATGCAGATTTTAGTAGAAGGTAAGTGTGAAATCATTAAGAGATAGTTGCTTACAACTGATTCTTTTTTCCCCCAAATGGAAGCATGTATTAAAGCTTTACAGTTCATCTGAACAGGGACTGCAAAATTAGAGATGCTGTGTTAAGTGACTGTGTGTGAGAACAAGGATGCTCTTAAGAATGCAGTGAAAGAGACACTAGAAACTCTTTGAGAAGAAATCCAGACAGCAAATTCTTCACAAGCAGTTTTTGAGAAGATTACTCAAGATAAAATGTCAAAACCACCTGACAGTCATTAAGAAACTTATATTTCGCATCTTGATTTTTATATATTCTCAAATAATAGTGTCATAGGAAACTGAAATACGTGCTCAAGAGGAAGTCATTATAAGAAATACTGGTAAAAAAGATACTACCGCTGTTCATTGTCATACAGTTTGTTCACAAAATTAATTCAGGTTGTGGGTTTATTGATATGAAGAGGTAAACTATAAGTAGAGAGGAGGAAGGATGAAAGATAGCCACAGTAAAGGAGAAGGGATAACTACCTCTATGCCACTAGAAAAGTGAGAAGACAGAGATAAACAAAAAGCAGTATGAGATGACACCAGTGATGACCTATTTCTTTTTCCAAAGAGAAATATTGCCCCACTAATACTTCTGCCAGTGTCCTATCTACATGATATCTGCCCCAGTGCCTTGCAATACAGCATAATTATCTTTTTGAGGAGCTGCTGCATTTGAGTGGGATTTGTCTGCCCCATCTCAGGTAGCTGGGCTGATTCAGTCACCCAAATATTTGTCATTGGTTCATCTCATCCCTGTGCTACCACCACTCTCCTGGCTTCAAGTCCAGTAAGAGACTAACCCTTAATACTCTGACTGTGGTGGCAAACAGCCACATCTATAACTGACCAGTTGATCCTAAAAGGCAGGACTCATGCCCCCACAATTCTGTATTTCTGAAAAACTCAGTTTTTATTAAGATTTAAAAATAGTAGGAAATATGACAGAAGGATGAAGTGAGCATACATTAAAAACCCACCGGACTTACATTGCATAATGTGTGTCCATGGCTCCACTGAGCAGCATTCAGCTCTGAATATAGCTCCCCCACCTGATCAGGACCCTTGTTTGGTTTGGGATACTGTTTCCCCTGAGCAACAACCAAAGGATTAATCATCTCTCCACGGTAGGGACTGCAGACACCTACCTCCACAGTAAACCCTTGCTATTTCACAGGACTGCTGAAAGCTGTTGAGCATCACATTGGTGCCTCCTTTTTTCATCAAAAGAACTGACCACCTCCCATTCAGAGCCATCGGGATTATGGCCAGGCATCACAGCTGTTCATCTCTCTTACCTGGCTGGTTAGTGATTCCCGTGGGGGCTGCTGGCCTGTCACACCCTCAGCAATGCCTCAGGCTGCTGAGTAGGTTGCACACACACTGCTTACAGAAAAATGTGGGCTGCTGAGTGGCCTTCCTCTTCCAAGCCTGGTCTGTCAGGAACTCACTCCATTAGGCCTCAGGTTTAGAGGAATCCAGGGAATCACATGGCCTACAGTGTTCATGAGATGTGAGTATGGCTTGCAGGGAAAAAAAAAGAAAGGAGGTTGCAAATCCATGGAAATCAATCAAGCCTGTGGGGAATTTGAGGCTTATTTACTGAATTCATCCTCCCTGCAAAGGAAAGAGTCAGCCTGATGAACCCAAGCACTGAACTGTCTGCTCTGGCTGCAGTCACACCCGTAAGACAAGCAGTGGTGGGAAGCACTCACAAGCACTGCCCTCACCTGTGCTTTTGTACCATTGGGGTGGGCTCTGGCCTGTGCTAGCATTGTTCCAAACAACAGCTGGGAATACTTGAGAATTTAGCATGGCCCACAGACCCTTCCCAACAGGCAGCTTGGATGCTGCTGTCCTGTTTTGGAGACTAGGAGAGTTGAGCAGTATGGACAAGAAATGTCCTGTGCCAGCTGGCATCAATGCCAGAAGGTGGTTTCAGGGTAGATTTTTAATGTAATAATGTACCATTAGGTAGTAGGGAAACTTCCTGGTTCTTGCAGCTTGGTGGTACTTGATTTCAGCAGCAAGTTCATCCACATGTGTTTTTAGAAGTTGAGGCACTTTCTATTTTATCCCACTTTATTGAAAGCTGGGGGCCTGCTAAGGGCTGGGAGTCAGTGATTTAGAATATAACAAAATCATACAACATGCTGAGTTGGAAGGGATGCACTGGGATCATCAAAGTCCAGCTCCTGGCCCTGCGCAAGACAGCCCAAGAATCACACCATGTGCCTGAGAGCGTTATCCAAACGCTTCTTGAACTCTGACAGGCTCAGTTCCCACTTCCCTGATTGAGCCTGTTCCAGTGCTCAACCACCCTCTGAGTGAAAAACCAAATATAAACCATATATTAGGACATATACGAAGGGAGACAACACAGGTGAGAGGTTTTCTTTTCTTTTCCTGTGAAATTTTGAATTAAACTCAGTATCTACTTGTGACAGGCAGAGAACCATGCACAGCAATCCACAGGCTGGGTGATGTGCAACTTGTCAGCAAGTGGTTGTGGGCAGGAGAAGTGGTAAGATGTGTAAGTGTTTATCTAAATGTGCACATCTGGTATAACCAGAAATGTCCTAGGGTATCGCACCTGGCCTCTGCTGCCTCTCCATGAAGGCAAGGGTCACCCACAGGCCAGGCTTCACAGCCTCTGAGCTCACGTGGATTGTCTACCTGCCTATGTTTAAAGTACTGGCTTGAATCTTAAAGGAATCTTTGCCTGGAGCAGCTGGAATATCTGCTGTCCTATCTGAGGAGGCCACCGAGGATGAAGACCTTGATGTCTTGGTGGATGATAGCGGGTGTAGGGAAGAATCGTCTGTCTCCTGCAGGCACCTTGTTTGCAGCTAAGTGCCAGCATTTAACTGGGAGAGGTGTCTACCTGTATTTTGGATGCATAGCTTAGGGAAGACAAATCGCAGTGAAGGAGTCTAATAAATTGCTTTGTCACACGCATAACCAAAGCAGTAATGGGCTCTGATTCAGTGGAGCAGGCAAAGTTCTGTGGAAAACAGCCTGTATGATTTAGTACCGGCTTTAGAAGTTCCCTAATGTTGTTTGCTAATGGTACAATTGTACTGTTGGAAGGACTACATGGAAGAGCAATCACACAGCCCTGCAAAGAAGCTGAAAACCAAAGACATTTATAAATGATTCAGGGAAGAACTGTAAAATGGCCACACTACACAGCCCTCTTGGCCATCTTGTCTCCAGCAGAAGTGTGGGAGGGTAGATCAGGCAGACAGTGATGCTTCCTTTGGAGTTTAAAAGCCTGGGCTAAGGCTTCTCCCTGTTTTCCCCATACTAGTATCTAAAATTCATTTAAGGGACTCTCAGAGAGTCCCTCTTTAACTCTGAGCGCACAGAGCCCTCAGCACAGCAGCGTGTTGGTAGCAAGGAACCACAGTACTCCTTGAGGCAAGCAAGGATTTCCTGGCATGAAGTGCTTGAGCACCCAGTCCCTGAGAGGCCACGGATGAATTGCTGCAGTCCCTGTGGCACACTAGCTACCACAGGGGCAGCGAATGCTTCAGGAGGGGAAAACTTCCCTCTCGTAAAAACTGACACTGGTGATTAAGGTGGCACCTCCTCAAGTCCTCAGGAGAGCTCAAAATGCTTCCATTAGAGCCAGCTAAACCAAATTCAAGCAACTGTGTTGTATTATATAGCAAACACAGACATCTTCAATATGTCATTTTTTCCCCTGTAAGCAGTTGGAAGAGATAGTGACTGGCAATTAGTTGAGCACTGTGACATAGGTTTTGAATTCATTCTATTACCTGGGTGACCTTTTAAATAGCAGAAGTTGTAAAAAAATAAGTCCTATTCATGTACGCAGCGCAGTCCCAGAGGATACTGCTGAATGAAACAAAGATAAATAATTTTTAAAAATGGATTTTTGTTATTTGGGCATATCAGGATAAACAAGGTGGAGAATGTGTTGTGCAGATCCTCAAAATTGCATCAGAGGAACAATACTTAGCCTTTTAATTATTTTCCTCTCTAGCCAGCTTAGATCAATGGCAACTTTTCTGTTTGTTTTATTTGAATCCTTTCTGCTTTTTTGTTTTTTGGGGTTTTTGGTTTTTTTTTGTTTTTTTTTTTGAGGGAGGACATTGCGTGACTGTGCAGGTACTGGAACAGAAAAAAGATTTTAAGGGTTTGGCAGGTGAAAGCTGCTGTAAGTTTCACATATGTGCCTCCCCTTCAGTATTTCTGAAATAAAGGGGAGATTTGTGGTATATATATTTTTGACAGGACAACAAAAAATCAGGCCTGAGTAAACGAATCTGTGACTTGTTTCCACCTGCAAAGAGGGCCTCCCCAGACTGAGCACACTGGAAGTGACTCACAGTCACAATCAAGGAAAAATAAGGTACTTAAAAGAACTGCCTGTCTAATCACTAGGGATCTGGACTTGACAACCCAGGCCTGCATTCCTAAAATAGGTTATATATGCCAAAGTCAGGAGGCTGAAAACAGGAAAAATATAACCACCTAATGGATATTTTAGTGAATCCTTCTCTTCCTCTCATCAGCTAGTTCCATTTTCCAGCCTGGTGGAAGCAGGCAATAGACCACAAGTTTCTGCTGTACGCCTCATTTTCCAAGGGACTGAGGACATTTAAGTGGAAGATCAGGTTCTTCTCAGAGTGCCATGCATCCTGTTCATGTAAGTGACTTTGATTAAGCTTCATAAATTAAAAACAAAAGGACAGAGAAGACTAAGGAGGAAAAGGCTTTAGGTGCACCTGACCCAAAAGCAAACAGAAGCCTCACACTTGCTCAGCCTAACCTGATCGAGCTCACCAGACTTGCTGAACTGATTTGCTGTTTGCTTTAGTGTTCACTTGCCCCAGCACGTCCCAAAACACTGGTCTGAGTAGTTTCAGGGCTTAGCTCCAGTCTAAAACATGCTGAGATTGAGAGTCTGACAGAGCAGAATGTCCTGATCCAGAGGTTTCAAAGGGTGCTGCCATGCACAAACCTTATACGTGTCTTGCAGACAGCAGGCACTCATTTTCTCATCACCTGCATGAGCATTCATGACTCCTAGATCCTGGTGTCTGCAACTGGAGCATTCAAGAGCTACACTTGGAAGCATCATCTAGAACCTCAGCCAGACCTGTTCCCCTGTGCCACTTATAAAATAATTATTTTATTTACAATATATACATATAGAAAATGTAAATTTTTAGCAGCTGGGTCATAGTGGCAATTTATTCAGGCAGCTGGAAGCAAATGAAAAAATGTCCAGGCTTACTTTCTGCTCTATCAAAATATGTTAACTGTATGGAGGTGTCCCATTTTGCAACACTGTATGCAAAGTGCTCTTTCTTACATATGACTTCTGGCTGAAGAACAAGTACAACAGGAAAAACAGCAGCGCAAACAATTCCATTTAACTACATTTATCTGGGCAAATACACAGAAAAGTCTGGACAAGCTTTGGCTTTCAGAGAGATTCTCAAACTGAGGGCCAGAGCTCCAAGATTTCTTTACTCTTATGCTGAAAGAGTTGTTGCTGTGCCCAAAAAAAGTTGGAAACCTGCATCCAAATAATGAAAATTAATTTGTACTTAGTACTACATTCCTCCACTGGCAAGGAGAGAATGAACTGGGTGATGTAATAACTGTTTTCCATCTCAAAGTTCTACTAGATGGTATATTTTCTTTGATATTCATTGTGATTTCTTTTAATGACTTGAAGAGGGCCTCAGGCTTTGGCAGAGAAGTGCCTTTTGTAAATCGCAGCAATATTACTTACAATAATTGAATATTTCAATAAATGTTTTATACTATGGCATATTTTGGTGAAATTTCCAGCAATTCCTATTTTAAACTTGGTGAGAAACTGCTCAAGACTATGAATACCCAATATTTTGTGGTGACAAAAAATGGAAGTCAAATTTTGTTTCAAAACTTACATCATCTCAGAACACAGGGTGTCTGCTACTTGGAAAGTTAATTTTTTGAAATTTCTTGCAAACTGGAAATTCCGGAAGAACAATTAAGTAAATGCATAATAACTAATTAAGTAATTAAAAAACCTGACAAGATGTTTGGGGTTTTGCTTACTGTACTTTTTCCTCCTTGAGGGATCAAGTATGGACAAATGCAGAAATGTTGTCATAGTCTCCTCTAACAGGTCAGATACAGCTTTAGTGACTGGGTCTCGTTACACTGAGTTACAGGATGAAAGAATACCAGACTGAAAACTGTCTAATGACCTAAAGTATCTGCAATGACAATCAGGTGTGAGAGCAGGACGGATTGTCACAAATATTGCAGGAGATAGGGGACACCTCATGCAAGCATGCAAAATTTAGTGGTAGTGCAACTTGCTTTTTACATTTCTGGTTGTTTCATTTAGAGCTTGTGATTGTGGATTGATATTTGCCAAACACACAGTTCAAATTTAATAACTCCCTTCTTCTGTTTTATCAAGTGAAGTAGAAGGAAGCAGAAACTGTACCATGATTCTGCACTCGCCTTGTGAGCAATCATAAGAAGTAAAAGATCAACAGAGCAGTTATTATTCTGTTTCACTGCTGAATTGTAATACGTGTTTTAGTGAAACTTACGCCTTATGTGCCTGTCATGGGGAGATTTGTAACACAACTCAGAAAAACCATAGAAAAGATTCCAAGAGTAAAGTATTCCAATGTGAGACAAGAGGTGCCAAGACAAGAAAATACATGTTTGTGAAAAGAGCATTCGCTGTATCAGATATGATAGCTGTTTGCTGATAATGAAACTGCGACCCATGAATGAAGTAGGTTGAATGTGCTCAACAGCCATTTTTCTTCTCTGTTTGAAAAGAGGCTTTAGGCTGTGTCCATTACATTCCATGTGGTGGATGGGACAGAGGTAGTGGTGTGGTTTTTGAAAATGATGAAAGGAATGACACAGGTAGCTATCCAATAATTATCCTGACAGTGTTGGTTAGAAAACACAGGGCCATGGGTTTTGGACTTCAGAACAAAGGGTTAGAAGCCGTAAGTATTTTGGAAGGTAGGCTTTGTTTGTTGTCTTTCATTCTAAGTTGGCAGACAATGGTAGCTATACTGATGTCACATACTTGGATTTCTCCAAGGCATTTGACTTCCTATCAATTAAGAAACGTGAATTATATAGAATTAACACAGCATAACACATAACAAGTGTGTCATAAAGTGACTCCAGGAGAGATGTCAGGCAGCTGTTACAATGGAAGAGCAGATCTGCTTCCAGCACTGACTTCTAAGCTGGCACTGTTCGGTATTTTCATTAACAGCATTGATGACCATACAAAGTGTTTTCAAGTGGGGTTCTTAGGCAACACAAAGTTTGTTGGGTTAAAAAAATATGGAAGATAACATAATAAGGGCAAAATCAACGTAACTGTCTGCTTAAATGGTCACAGTCCCATAAAATGTGTTTCAGTACGGACATGCACAAGACCTCTAGAAACAATTCCTTCCACAGGATGGTGGGTTCATTAATTTTTTTATTAAAAGTCTTTTATAAATCCTTTATTATTTACTCTTTTAGTCTTTTATGACCAACTTAGATGCAATCAGGAGGCCATAGTTGGGGACTATAAATTTAGATGAGATGTGTGCAGTTCTGGGCCCCACAATTTAAGAGGGATGGGAAAATGCTCAAGTGCATCCATAGGAGTACACAAAAGTGGTGAACAGGCTGGAAGGAATCTCCTGTGTGGAGTGGCTGAGGACTTTGGGCTTGTCTATCTTGGAGAAAAGGAAGCTGAGAGGTGGTGTCGTTGCTTATTCTACAGCTTCCTAAGGAGGGGAAGTGGAGACAGAGGCGACGATCTCTTCTCCCAGGGAAACAGTGACAGAACATGTGGGAATGGTTCAAAGACGCACCAGGGGAGGATCAGAATTAGAACATTAGGACATTAGGAAGCATTTCTTTACTGAGAGGGTGATCAAATCTTGGAACAGGATTCCTAGCGAGGTAGTCAACATCCCAAGCTTGTCAATGGCTAAGATGTCTTTGGACAATGACCTTAATAATATGCTTTATCTTTCGGTTGGCCCTGAATCTGTCAGGCAGTTGGACTAGATGATCGCTGTATGACCCTTCCAGCTGAAATGGTTCTACCCTATTCTGCTCTATTCTGTTCCATGCTGAGCTAAGTGCCTAGTTTCCTTTTTTCCACTATGGTTCATAAAGAAGGAAAAAAACCACAGCCCACAGACCTGACGCTTCTAGCCTCAGAAAGTCAACAGACTAACCCTCACACTTGAATCCAGTTTCAGATTGGACATCCTTAGCAATATTTCTGACACTATTTAAGGGACTCTAAATACACTCTCATCCTAGTTAAGCTTTTCTAGATTCTAACTTCTAGGAAAATGCATCTAATGTCAAGGCCAGTTTTCCTAAATTGAACTTCAAACCATTACCTCTTTTCAAGCCTTTGGCAACAAGACTAGAAAGCATGCCATTATCAGGACTCACACTAGCATATGGGATAAACAACCTCTTCAGTGAATTTAGAAAGCTGTACATCTTAACTCTTAGGAAAGGTTTGTCTCCCAACCCTTAGGTCTCATTTATAGCCACACTGGTATTTCCACCTTCTTCTTGAAATGGGGATTTCAGACAGGTTTAGTATCCGTATCAGTGACAGCCTTGTCAAGGCTCTGTGGACAGCCTTGGCATTTCCCAGTCTTGATGGGATATTCTCCTTTTTGGTGGGATATTCTCCTTTTTATTGCTTGTGCTCACTGGTGCCCTTTTGTCATAGGAATATTCTGAGATTCAGTTTTTCAAAATTATTAAGTGTTTGTTATAGCCACATTTTCTATGGAGAATGATCAAGACAATAGAGTAAAACAGAATTGAATCTAACTGAATCAAATAGAATAGAATAAATTCCAGTTGGAAAGGACCTACGTCAATCATCTAGTTCAACTGCCTGACCACTTGAGGGCTGATCAAAAGTTAAAAGCCTAAGTGCATTGTTCAGAATTTGAACTTGTCAAACTTAAATTAATCACAGCCCAATGCTCCAATCTATCTAGATCCCTCTGCAAGGCCTCTTGTGCCTCTGGAGAGTCCACACCACCTCCCATGTCATGAGGAGCTACGTGTTTGCTAACTTCCACCTTGTGACAGAGACTTGGAGTGTATCTCACACGTTGCATCGTCAGTAGGTTGCTGAGGATGACTTCCCACTCTTCGTGTTCGTGGACTCTATTGTGTCCAGATACATTTGTATGCTCATGTACTTCTTCCTCCCTCTCAATCAGTGCAGCTCTATCCCAGGTGGAGGAAGGGCCATGCAGCAATGTTCTCAGGGGGAGCAGATGCCAGCTTGGTCTCTCCTGATCACACGCACAGGACACAACTAATCACCAGGTTTGAGTCAATGCAGGCATCAGTAGGGCTCCACACCCGTGGCGTCTCTAACCCTGCTTGATTCAACCGCAGCACATTTTAAATAATATTTATTTATATACTTATTTTTGTTCCTTATTTTGGGACAGGACATGAGGACTAGGGTCTTTAATAAAAACAGCTTGAACAAAATTGCCAACAAATTGATACCATCATTCTGTAATCATCTGCCATGCTGTCTGCCAGATACTTCCAATTAAGAATATTTCAAAGTCACAGATTATGATAAGTATGGTGCACAGCTGTGGTCTGACTCTAATATAGGCCTGTTCTGCTATGCTGTTTCAGCTATGCAAAGCTGAATAAAGAACAGAGACCCACGGGTAGTGGTGGAAGTAAGTGAATGTTTTCCTCTTGTGATTTAGAGGGCAAAATCTTCAATGTACTAGTGCTGGAGTCCTCTGAATGTCACTTTAGTAAATATATACTGTCAGTATGAGTGATTTTTGGCTCTCATGTTTCGTGACGTAATGGTCTACTTAATGGTTACACATGAGCAATCATGATAAAGGAAAACACTTAATGCATCATCTTACATTGCCCACAGTCTAAGGCTGAACATTAAATCATCTCATCCAGTCTGATGCACCTGGGACACTGAATTACTATGAGCTTGAGTATTTTGGAAGCAACAAAAGATCCGCCCTCTGAGCTTGCACAGTACTTTGAATTCTCTCCTCCACACATGACATTGTCTAAATGTCATACAATTTAACTATTATCGGAAAGTGAAACGGATTTTAAATGAAGAACAGTGTAGGCACAAAGTGAAGATCAAGAGTTTTAATACAGGTGTCTCCTGGCTATCACAAAATATTTACTTCCATTTCAATAATACAGGGCAAGAAACTGGCAGCAGTGAAAAGACCAGCAAGCCCAGCTCCACTTCAAAGAATTTCTGAAGTAATGTATTTATTTATCTATTTATATGTTTATTTATTATTGTTATTTATATTAAAAATGGACTTGGGATGTGAAAGAGTGTAGGTCTTCTGAAGTCAGCCGAGCCCCTGCAGGCTGCATCGACAGAGGAACTGGTAGAAGGACAACAGGGACAATCCTTCTGAGAGACACCAGATGCTGTTCAAGTAGCAAGTTCCTTTGCTGTGAGGTGCTCTGAGTGTAACTGTGTCCCAGTAAAGCTGGGACAGGCTTTGTGTTAAAGCCTGGAGTGTTCCACACAAGTGTGTAACATTTTCTGTAATGGTGGCTTGTTAAGTTTTATTTTCCACAAACTATATCAGCTCAGTTCAATTGCATGGGTTTCCTCCTTAATTATTTATTAAAGTCATGTCCACCTGCTGGATTATTTTGCCTGGTATTGAAATCAGAATGACACATCTATAATTATCAAGTCACTCCGATTACCCTTTTGAAGTGTTGGCAGAATGCTTAGTTGGGTTGGGGGAGAGTGTTATTAATTCTGTTGCTGTTAAATTGTGACAGATGTTTCTGACTGCTCCTCATCTTTTCATTTCACTACTCTATTGTTCAAGAAATATATGTCTGTAAACTAACAAATGCTATTTGTTACTGATATGGTAAAAAGCACTTCCTCTTCAGAGGATGATGTGATGATATATTGGAAAAAGATTTAATGACTTATTCTGTATCTTTGTGCATTAGGAAAAAGTTACATGTAAGATTTTCAGAGGTTTCTGTAAGGTATAGTTGTTCCAAATCTACTGGAAAGACAGAAATCTTAAAAGTTTACTCCCTCTCTATTTTTATTCTGTACTCTCAGTGGTTATCCAAGTCATGGGGTTATTAGCAGCCCAAAAGATAGCATGTCAGCATTAGATGTTAAATGAGGATGTACGAGGAATACTCTTGAGTGATGATAGATCATCTCAGGGCAATTTTAGAAAGTGTTAAAATTAATTCATATTTCACCTTCAGTCTTTCAAAATGGCTGGGTTATAGCTACAATGCTTACCATCTCTTCCCTATCATTACCAGTCATTAGCAAATATCACCTGTCACGTTTTCCAGTTCCTGCATTACAACATGCATTTCTGCTTCTCGATGACTGCGAATTGCCCCTGTTCGATCCTGAACTGTTGAGACAGCTGGTGGGAACATCCAAGATGTCAATTATCTCATATGTTTGGCAGATGGACAAGACCTTTTCCAGAAGACCTTTCTGACAGACTCTTACTGAAGCTGTCATATCCCCCACCTGACCCTCATCTTACTACATTTGCTTCTGTCAGAGGACTTTGCTACGTGTTTTCCACAAGTTATCATATAACTCATATTCTTAGCGATGAACTGTGAAATGTAACAGATGGGATTGCAAACCCCCAAAATACCAGGAAGCAGACATTTTCCATGGTTGCTATATAACCATGCAGGGATGTTAGTGACATGTGAAATTGCTTGAAACTTTCAAATCTTTCAAGAACACATGCAAAACGGGTGCTGATTTTTTGTTTATAAAGTAACATTAATCTCAATAACTGTTACCCATATTGGGCTGTAAATTCAACCCTTTGATTTTAAAAAATGACCTTAGGGAGAACTGTCCACCAGAAAACTTCTGAGTCATGTAAGGCACAAACTTGAAACAAAATAAAAGGCCTACAATAAAAGTCATTAATGGTTCTGCATTGGTTTTTACACCCAATGAGAAGAAATAACCAAGTCCTGCCACTCTAGAGCATTGTACTTCTTCTTGCACCGGTGCCAGCTTTGTACCCTTCTGCTGGGCAGGTCCCAGTAATAATGAGCATGACTAATCGCACAGAAATTCCACCTTTTCGAAAAGCTCTCCTTTGTGCCAAATACTTTTGATGTGCGTGGTACCTGTCCTTCACTTTAACTCTATGTGAAATATTCCAGGCATCTAGAGAAGGAACATACATTTGAGACTGGTTTTAAAAACTCATTAGAACAATATCCAATTCCTATTTTTAAGAAGAATGTTTACCTGAGGCTCCTGGCCAAATTCCAATCCCACTAATCATGTTTTACTGAAATACATTATCACCTGAAGTTTTACTTGGATGGAGTATAGTTTTTTGGTTGTTGCTCCTTTTACAGAATAGTTCACTTTTGGTTAAACAGTTCTGCTTTGAGGTGTTAGCCCTTGCTGTATTTCATTGATAGGTTTAAATACAGATAGGAGAATACAGACCAGGATGCTTCAGGCCTTTATCACATCTGGATAGGGTATTCAGGCTGTTTTGCAGGTGAGGAGGTGGAAAAGCTCCCTTGAGGAGTGACTCTGGCCACACTGACTGATGTGTTCAGCAAGTTAAAGCCCCAGTCCAAAATAACGTTTGGCTTTGCAGATTTTTGGACACACTCAGCTTCTGCTTAGAACCTACTCCTGATGTCAGTTATGTGTGGAATCAATTTTATATACATGCTTCCTCCTGTTAACTAAATGGAATTAATCACGCGCCAGGGATTGAAGTATTGGCTTCTATATTTCTAAAGTGACTTGGAATGCATTTTTTATACTTCTGTTTTTTAGCATAAGTAGTATAAATATCATACTTCTTCAGGAATACTTTAATGCCTCTTAGAAATCTGTTATGATTTTTTTCCATTGCAGAAAACAGTTTTTATTATGGTTTCTGAAGACCAGACCTAAACATATATTTAATTTCACTTACAAATTCACATCCCAAACACTATAAAACTGTAGAAAACTCAGTAAGAAAATATTTATATCCACATTCTGGCTGTACAACACAAATATTTTGTCATCATTAACATTCCATGGCAGGTTAAAAATCAAATTGCATACAATATATTTATTTCCAAAGTGCTGAATATATTCCTTTTCAAAATATTTTCAGATACATTATAATTATTTGGATGAATCACAGGATTTCTTTGCTTTTAGGGCTAGCCAGAAGTACTATATTTATTCTCTCTTGCTTACACTGGTAATCAAATTTTTGGCTGTTCTCCAGAAATGTTCATTAGCCTGAAGAGAGCAGTGAACAGACAGCACAAAACTGGCATCTTGGAGTATTCCTGCTGGAAGCTTATGGCCAGGTACGGCTGTGAGCCAGTCCAGAATCTCTGCGGCCCTCCCAGCAGCTCTGGGCAACACCTGGTGCAGCCCATGCTCCCTGTGACCCAGAGCTGTGCTAACACAGCTCCTGCAACGCGTGGACTCCGAGGCTGTTCCTCACCAGCTTAGGGCAGAGCACCGCTGTTCTTTCTGCACCTGCCTGGAGGCATGTGGAATATGGGGTTATACTGCTACAATGGTGAAGGCTGATGCTCACCAGAAGGCCCCATGGGGAAGGCACAGCTGCAGGCTGGAGGGTTGGAGGTTGGCTGAGGGGTGAGGGGCGGTTGAGTGACAGTTGGAAGTGAGGTTGTGATTGGCTGGAGGGACGCGTGGACAGCACACGAATGAGAAGCTGATTGGGTGACAGGATGCGTGGACAGCACACGGATGAGAAGCTGATTGGGTGACAGGACGCATGGACAGCACATGGATGAGAAGCTGATTGGGTGACAGGACGCGTGGACAGCACATGAATGAGAAGCTGATTGGGTGATAGGACGCGTGGACAGCAGCACTGCAGCCGTGCCAGCCAATGGGTGCCCTCCTGCTGTTAAGTTCCGTTAGGCTTCGGCTTGGTTTTGGTTGCGTTCGGTTGAGATGAAGGGTATAAAAAGGGGGGGATTTTTGACAATAAATAGATCTTCTTTGGACATACAAGGGGGTCTGTCATCTTTGTTCCCCAGTACTACAGAGGGAAGCCCCTCCAGGCCTCCTGTAGCCAAAATAGAGCTTGTCTCATTTATCCCAAAGTGTCTCCTTTACCATAACTTCTAAATGCAATGATATTATGGGACATGAAGCAGCCATAAGACACAGTTTGGAATATTCTGGACTAGATGTCAGGACATGGGGGTTTTGCTGCTGCCCTCCTGGTGGTTCTGGGCAAGGCATGCCTCATTTTGTGCCTTGGATTCTTTGGCTTTGCACTGAGGCTATTTACACTTCATGTTTGCGCTCATTACACTCTTTGGCCAGCAAGTCAAATAGTGCAGTGTTAAGTGTGAGGAAGTCCTTGGAAAGCCAACTGTGGGACGCTCTCCCCTCCTTGTGCCTATGACAAAGCTCCTCTCCATACCACAGCTGTGTCTTTGCCACCTCCAGAGAGCTGTGTGTGATTGTTACCCATAACACATCCAAACCATTTGCTGAGAACTGGTTATTTTCCATAATCTGCCACCCATTAGTAAGAATCTAGTTGCAGTTAGGGGTAGGATAAAAGCATCCTAAACCCTTCAGCTTAGCTTGTTATTGCTCAAACCCTGGTCTGATCCAAGATGAAATTTCAACTTGCCTGCTTTTCAAAACTGCTTAATATTATATATTCTTAAGTTTTCTAGATTCCTCCCTATTTACCTGAAAGGTGCCAAGGAATTTAGGTTTACTCACTTGCATGTGGTCAGGATCATCTGTTCCTGGTAAATTACTTCTACCTGTAGGGTAACAGACATCTTAATGCTGTTGGCATTCAGGAGACCCTGAAAAAGTCTCCAGGCTCACTTGTGGTAAAAACTGCAGTCAGTGTCATTAGGAAGGGTCATTTGTGTATACGTCAGGTAGTTCCACCTCTTTGCAAGATTTCTTCCTCCCCTTTACAAGGAGGGAGAGATTTCAGTTTTAATCATACAAGAAGATTTAGGCTTAATGAGTAAGTTCTTGAGACTCACAGACAATGAGATATTCTTTCTGAGCCCAGTATCTGGTTTTCTACTTCTACACTGAAGCCAGGTCATGGCAAAATCAGAGTTCTGGGCCTCAAGAGTTCATCCAAGAGTTCTGGGCCTGTGAAAGCGGTTATGTCAGAGCCTGCTTCTAGTCTAGAGACTCAATCGCTCAGCTGAAGCCACTAGAGATTTGTTCTTGAAGTTTCTTAGGAGTTACTGTTCCTTTTCAAGCAAGACTTTGTTCTGTGCCCAGTATCTTTTGTGACAGGCAGATATATCTGAGGGACTTGGAGAGAAGCTCTGGCTCTGCAGCACATATGTTGCTTGTAAACATAGAGAGAGCTTTTCTTAAGAAAACTGTCTGCACAAGCACTTTGAGCAGGGGTATCTGGGTTCACCACGATTGATGCCATCATTGTGCTGCTGCTGCTCTTTCTTCCCAGAGTTCTAGAAAAAAAATCGGAGCAGCAAGAAACTGTCATAATCAATAAAGATGGCAGAGAAGCCTGGAGGATACAAGCACAAGAGCAATAAATTTCAGGCAACTCTCAGTTATCTGCACATGTTGTATCCAGATTAAGGATTATGTGGGCCAAGACCACAGGGTCATATAAGCTGATTCAAGGTCAAGTCTTCTTTAGTAGCTCAGTATTGACAGTCTCTGAACACAAATATGTTGCATCTTAGGGATGGCTTGTGTGCAGAAGCATCATAGCCACTTCAGTGTGTCCTATAACACAGACTAACAAAATTTGCCAAACATGTACTAATTCAGGGCAGAACCAGCTCAGCTGCCCCTGCTTCATATTCCTGGGATCCCAACAAGTAAAAAATATGCTATGCCACCAGCTCATGCCCTGCAGGGCATATTAGCCTTGCCTGACCCAAGTCACCTTTGTATGGTCATTCTGTAGCCAGTTAAAGAATCTCTCCTGGTCCTCAGGGTGCTGGAAAACATGGATACAGAGGCACCAGAGAGGATTCTCCAGCAGTTTTTTGGGTTGTGTTAGTGCTTTGGGTAGTGCTTCTATACTCTGATGGAGCCAAGCCAGTTGAGTTCAGCTGGACATTAATACCGTGTATTCAGGCACTGTGCTATCCAAGTTCTTCTTTCATCCTCAGTAGCTCAAATAGTGAGGAGGTGCTGGTACAATTCTTACAAAATCATGTTTGAGATAATCTACAGATTGATGTTCCTACGGCTGTTATACATCATGTTGAAAATACAAACCGTAACAAGAGCAACTGCTCCCAGGACAGGCTGAGACTTGAAGCTTCACACCAGAGGGAGCCAGTTGTGGAGGGTCTTTGTCTGGAGTGCCCCAGCTCTGGATTTCTGACAGCAAGAAAGATTACCTGGTCCTCAGAGCCATTTAAAAGCAGACTGAAGAAAAAAAAAATCTTAGTTTGCACAGTCTCGCTGTTGGAAAGCCCTCAGCTGACTTCTTCAGGGCAATTTTCTTTCTTTCTTTTTTCTTTTCATGTACATTTCTTTGAAGTGTTTTGCATGAAGGTGTTATTGTATATTTTGGGAAGTGTTATTGTCCCTGTGTATTTTCCTCCAATGTAACTATAAATTTCTATCCAAATATGCTCAGAAGCTGTTCGCTGTCAGAACATGAAATCAACTAGTAGATAAGGATACATAAAGGTGGTTATTTCCATAGACAAATCAAAGGCACAAAACAGATGAACAACATTCTTTGAGTCTTAAACGCAAGCAACTATATGGGTGGCAGGATAGGTGGTTTTGCCTTTTAAAGTGTGTTTCCTTAAGCATAAGTGTGAGTTTTGATGTCCCCAAAATTAATTTGCATCTGACTATTGATGTTCTTATCTTTTTTTTCATAAAAGTCTGCTCGTGAAACTCCATCTCACATCTCAAACTGTGACAGATCATTAATTTTACCTGCCTCAAAATTAGACAGGTAATATGAAGTAGGTAATTTACCTGATTTGACAGCCCATGGAGGAAGAGAAGCAGCTCCCAAAGGTCCTCATCTCATACCTTAAATACGTGATATCCCATATCAATCTTAAAAGTCAAAGAACTGAAAGCACTGACTTGGTGAATAAAGCAAGACTGGAAACAAACTAACTTGGATTAAGAGTGTGACTTTCAGATGGCTAAAGTTAATTACATTAAATCCTCTCCAAAAAACATAGATGTCTAACTGGGACTAGGTTTATACCAACAAATAATTCACCACAACAGGACAGATCAGTGCTTATCAGCAAAGGCCTTGCAGCTATGCTTACTTCAGGCAGTGCTCTGAACATCTCTGCGAGTCTCATGGTTCAAAGCTGCGTGAAGGGCCAGTCATTGGGTTTAGCCTTTATACCCTTCCTTGGGGGCAGAGAACATCAGGGTGCAGCTGGAGCAGAGTCTCTGGTTTAGTTTCCTTTGGAAGGAATCTAGTTTATCTCCTCTCAAAACTGCCTTGCAATGGTGCCAACACACTGGGCTACCACCAGAAGCCAAGGTGCTTGAGTACAACCTCAGTTTTTCATTAGTGTCTGCTAACAGAGAGTGCTGTTAGCCATTAAATCTCAGTGAAATCAATGAGACACAGCAGGGACTGAAAAGTTTCCATGGGCAGATCACTCTCCCAGCTGCAAACCGCTATAAACATATTGGTAAGTGTTCTCCATTATAAATGTATTGATAAGGGTTTTCTGTTATAAACATGCAGATAAAGGTTGTATACCAAAATGAGTCCTTAGGCAAGATTGTGATCTAAATGAGAACTTACAAGCAAATCACAGGACAGTATATTAACCAAACTATTTAAGCCAACAAGGTAAGGACAAGCCAAAATCTTCTGGTTTTTTCAGTACTAATTTTCTACATACTTGTTTATATTTAAAAGGAAATTTCCCCAATCATTTATAAAACACGAGTGTTGATAAGTTGCCACTGCAATAGTTTTTTCTGTGCAGCAATTCACAGAATCACAGAATGGGTAAGGTTGGAAGAGACCAGTGGGTCCTCTGTTCCAACCTCTCTTCTTTTGCATTAACCCTCCCGCCTCATGATTTTTGGAAGGTGGTGGGTTTCTAGAACTGCGGCAACAAAGACCAGAAAAGACCAGTTTACCTCATTTCAAAAAGAAAGGAAAGATTTTTGGGGCTGATTCATGTGCCTGATATCTGGAGTTCCTTTTGGACATGACACAGTTCAATTCAGTATCAGGATTTTAATGACTAGCAGTTGTAGTTACCATCTGTTATCAGGTTTTCTTCTGCACACCTGTTCCATGTGATAAATCAGTTACTTTATAGTCAACGTCCACATTACTTGAATAGAGTCCTGCTGTTACTTTGACGTGGTATTCCACTAGTTAACAGACTGAATAAAAAGGGTAAACACTACATGAATCAAATACTGAGAAGGTAGAAGAGAAATATTTGGCTCCTGCCAGCATCAAAAGAATCCATCTGGGAGGAGCTCAAAGTGGTAGGGTAGAGGCACGACCTGTATATAAAGGGAAGTCAATAGCAAATTTTATTATGGCAAATTTACTGGTGGTTTGGAACTGACTACACTGGTAGAATAATTGGTGAATGCACATTGAATAATATTGCATGAGCTTTTGGCTCACGTTGTGTTTTTCAAGCTATCCATAAGCTATTAGAAAAATTAAAGATACATGATTTAATCAACAGTATTTCATGCAGGTTTGAGAAGATAATGAGGAGATGTGGGGAAAAACTGACCCACTCTAACTCCAGGGCAAATGGGTGAGATCTCTGAAAGTTTTCCAAACAAGGTGTATGTACCTCATCACATAGTAAATGTGTAAAAGACTGTTGCCTAATTTTCCTTACTGATACAAGAAGAACAGACTTCCAGCTTCTGATAATGTAGCCATAAAATTTTCCTACATTTCATTTTGGATTTCAAAATGTATTTTTGATACATTCTAGAAGTATACAGTTTCAGTGACCTTCCTGCACTGAAATCACTTACTTACTGTTCTTTTGTCAGAGGCGAGTGGAACACTTACAAAATTTACATTTTGTTTTGCATGCTGGTAGGCTGTTTTTGCAAAATATCCTCAGGGCTAATTGCTTAATTATTAAATTAATAGAAGAACATTATACAAAGTCAGGCAGAACATGTCAGTACATAATTAAACTGTGGTCAATATTTTGGATCATGTTCTCAACTGCTCTAAGGCACAGGGGATATGCAAGTATATTTCTGTTTTTATCACTGAGCCTGGATCTTTATATTCTTCAGCAATTCTGAGCCACCAGGCACAAAATCCTGTTCTTCTCTCTGCAGAACTGTGCTCCAGACTATCAGATATGTCCTGGACCCTGAAATACATGAAATAAGTGAAAGTTCTGCTGAATAATTGGTCTGATAAGAGCAAGGAATGTTTTAAGAAGAAAATGCTCATAGCTGGAATTGCAATCATTGCAGTTACTGTGAGCTGGTCTTAAAGCAGATAGATTGAACTTTAATCAATCAGTATGTTTTTTCCAGATGGCCATAAGTATGTGGTTTACAATCTGCATTTTAAGGAGTGTTTGTTTCTTAACTCCCGAGGTAAGAGTAAATTAAGACATAACACTGAAATCAGTTTAAAGAATACCACAAACACTATAGCCTATTTTTTTTCCAATATATAAATAAGATGTGGCTGAGACATAACGACAGCCTGCTTTTCTGTATTTCTCTCACAAGGACACGTATTGAATACTGTGCTGCCAACGCCTTCATTACTTATTCATGTGCAGAAATGCCACGAGTCTCTCAGGTCCAAAGTTAATCAGCATTGCTCCAGACTTTTGCCTTTATGTCTTGGATGCTAGACAAGAAAACCAAAAATTATAAGAGCTCTGGAAGAGACCTTGGACTTCAGGGATCTCTGCTTGCCCTCACTCTACCACTAACCCAACTTTTGGTAAATCCTGTCTGTGCCACCAGTGGATTTCTCTGATCTCTATTTCCAGACTTGGTCATCTAGAAACTCCCTTGAGATCCCATAAAACCTCTTTCCTTGGAAACAAACTCATCTAGGGGCCAACTGGGCACCTAGCTTCACTTTCTACCAGGGCAGAGTGCTTCCACTTAGTCCTTCGATCTCTGAAACTTTGGTGATGTTTGGTTGACCTCAGAGCATTGCTGGCAGCCCAATCTGCCTTCCTGGTCTCCCCCCACAGCAGATTGCTCCAGAGGGTGATGTCGGCTGCAAACTTCAGGATGAGGCCCCAGCTGAAGCAGGCAGACGGCAGCCCAGACCTGGCAAAATGCACGTCCCTGTCAGCAACTTGTATTATCCGCCCTTAGGAACGAGCAGATCTGGAGGGAGCCTCAGTTGTATAACACCAGCATTAGCAGCAGGATCAGAAATGCCCTAATTCCTGGAGTAATTTGGGGTTGTATAATGCGGCGAATGAGCTTTGCTTTAGCAAATGCTCCGGAGCGGGAAGGAGGCACTTGGGGAAACAGGATGAAATACACAGTGACTCGAATGGATGCAGTGGATTAAACAGGATTTTAAAACAACACAAGCATTAGTTGTAGTGGCAGCAGAGCCTACCAGAAGGTGCTGCTTCTCCTTCTCTGTGGGAAAGAGAAATAGAGCAAAAATACACCACAAGGTTGCAGGACAGTGGGAGTCTTCAGAGCACTGAGAACACAGCATTCGAGGTTTACAAAGCCTGCAAACTCCTTTTTAACAAGGTTGAGCCTTTCAACCACTACCACTAAGTGCCTTATCCCCAATGACTCCCCCACTAAATTAGTGTACTGCTTAACATTTTATTATTTAGTATCTCAGTAAGTGAAGCTATTTTCTTCATGCCCTGCTTTCTGGGGGAAAAAATAGGTTTAAAAAGCAGGGAAGGAAAGAAAACGGTACAAAGGAAAGCTTAAAAAGCAGCTTTTTTTCCCAATATGAATTTAGAACATCCATCAGAGTGCCCTTCAAACACAAAGGAAAAAATGAAACTAGCTTATCCTCAACATGACAGAAGCTCTTCTAGGGACAGTTTAGATTCAGACCTTCAGAGTCTTCTGGAAATTCCTCCCTCTCTACCGGCTGTACAAAGAGGGTAAGAGAGGTCTGCTCCTCACACAGGCTTTTGTTTAGAGACCTAAAGTAAGGTGGGATGAATCTGCAGCTGGATGATTATGTGTTCGCCCAGGTGAACCCCATGCAATTTGTCTCTGAGGACTACAAAACAAAAGCAGCACAGCAGGTCAAGACGGGGCTGCAACTGTAGCTACAACTCCCCAGAGAGCTCTTTATATTTCTCTTATTTGGCAATAAATGTGTGGGAACAATTTGCTTTCTTTCTCCCTCCACAGTTCCACCTTTTGATTTTGTTTTCTTCAAAGCACAGTCAAAAGTTGTTCCTTCAGGACAGATCTGCACCACAGGCACCACTAGGGGTGGAAAAATAATAATATCTACATGAAATTAAAAATCTGATGTGAAAACAGCCTACCAGACACATATTTCAAACTCCGCTAGCTCGATTCTTGCAAAATACATCCTGGGAGTTTTAGGATGAATATTGAAAGGCTCAATATTGTTTTTTGTTTGCTTTGGGCTTTTTTTAAAGATCTCTAAGAAATGTATAAAACATTAACTTGTCTACTGGGCTGTCAACACACGAGCCCCACATATACAGCTCTTAGGGTGGAAGTATCCCTGTAACATTCGTGCAATATAACTGATATTGTTTCCTTCCTCTAAATTACTATGGAAAATCTTCATGAGTGAGCAAATTCTTCCTCAGACCACCACACTCTGAAACCCAGTATTAGAGAAATGCAAAGGCCGTGAATGGAAACGAGACTTGTTTGCTGTATTTAATGTCTTGCATCGTGTGGCTACTCACATGCATTTGTGAAAGAATATTTGGACGCACAGAAATAGCACCACAAGGAATCTTGGCGGTGCTCTTGAAGGTTTTTTAAGCATATGTATATATATACACACATACATATATTTGTTTCTTGCTTCTTTAAATTTCTGCCAAGTTGAACTAGGAATGACTTTTGTCCACTTTCCTTCTTCTCAACTCTTTCTGGGTATATTATTACCTCATCTGGTTTATTATTGTACCTTGTGTTCTTTTCCTTCTTCATTACAGTCTGTAAAAAGCTTTTGGGCTTATTGTTAATTTTCTCTCTCTCTCTTTTATTTTTTTTCCTCCAGTCTTAATTGTAAATCTCTGAAAATGTGTTTCTGAGGTTTTAGCTTTGGCTGCGAGCACAGCAGCTATATTTATGGGTCTACCATCAGTTTGCTACAGTTCAAGTAATTTTCTGCTTTTTGCTTGTTATGTTTTTGCCTGGACTTGATATACTTTATGAGTTTTTCTGCGATATTGGCTTGTATATCTGGCATAGATAATATTTTGCCTTGCTCCTAATATCCTATCAGAGACCTAAAGAGTAATAATTTTTTCTTCCTGTGTAATGTTGGGAGATTATTTTTTTAAATGAGCTGGAAAGCTTTATTAGTTTACCAGAAATGAAAGCTTGTAATGAATCCACATGGAATTCTTTAATCATATCTTTGCTATTTTATAACTGTACCTTCAAGTGGAATGTGTTTATATTTGCAGAGGAAAAAAAAAGTTCTCTTGTTTAGCGTGTCGGCATTATGCAGGAATTTTCAGTGCATGAGGTTGCTCATCATCTTTTCCTAAGTACAAAGAGTACTCAGAAGGGAGAGAGGAGAGAGGTGAGAGGTGTTTTTCCAGCCTGAGAAAGGTGAAAGAGCTGCTCGTCTTTGCCATCAGAGATTAGGCTTTTGGCAGGCTGATTTGTGTGCTGTCTTGTAGAGCTGGGCTGTGATGTTACGGATGACACAAACAGCTTAATATTGTACTGAGGGTTTTGGCAAGCAGTTCTGCTTTATTAAACTTTCTCTCCATGATAAAATTCCAAGGGAATTTCTGGACTAAAAGATTTTTACCTCCAATAATTAGTAGATACCCACACTTTCATACAGTGTTTTGACGTGCACAGCATTTCAAACAAATGAACATAATAGAAAAACACAGTTATGCATGTTTGTTTGTACTTGAGAGATCTTTTACAGGGACTTTATGAAGTCAAATGTGAACTAAGCTCAGCTGTGCTTGGAGCTGCAACTCAGACTGATCTGAGTGTAGCCCAGGATGCTCTGAGTGGTGAGTACCAGGCTGTAAGTTCTGCTGGGTGAATCTGCTCTCTGCAGATGAGCTGTAGGCTCTGTCAGAGAAGGGTGCTCATCACCTACTGCTGTGCTGCTTCTTCTGCGTGCCCTCCATGAAAGCTTGCTGACTGCACAGCCTTTACTCGAGGCAGGTGTTTTTGAAGACTATGAAGATATTCAGTGCAGTGTGAAGGAAGAAATATCTTTGAGATTGTGTAGAAAAGCATCTTAAAGTGGCACAACATAATGGTAAGGGAAAAGGTCCTCTGAGGGGTCGGGGAAATTTCAGTTCTAAATGTTAGACATAGTTATTTAAGTACTGGATCCTAACAGATGGCAAATCTGGTTACAGGAAGGTGAGCAATAGGCCTGGAGTTTTTCAGCTCATAGCTGCCTTTCATAACAAAGCATTAACGACTTAGCAAAAGATCTGGAGGCTGTCTGGTTAAAAAAATCTAGGCTAAACAACCTGAATCCTGCCACTTTCTGATGTGCAGAGGAGGTTCCCCTTCTCCCGCACTGCTTTCAGCTGCCTTGCAATTGCTTAACACAGGGAGTAACATTAGAGCATCATATTGTTATGAATTTTCATGCTTACTGTCAAAAATAAGATACATTTATTTTTGAAAGCCACATAAGGCTTTCTTTTAAGAGTCCTACTGATTTCCAAATTGCCCAGATTGCTTTCTTAGATTACGGGGATATTGCTGTGTCTCTTTCTTATGTCAACTGTCTTTTCTCCAATTGTTATATGGCACTCTCATCATTGCCTTTCATTTGTTCTGAATTATTTTCTTCCTTCCTAATGTAGTCATACCTACATTGCTTCTGTTTGCAATTTTCTTTTTACAATTTAAATGGGATAATTTTGCTGTCATTCTCTTTGTTTCTGAAAAACATTTAAATAAAAAATCATAAATTAAGTAAAAAATAAAGACAGTTAAAACTGAAGCGGAGAGAGAGAAAAAAGAAGCATCAGCTCCCTGAAAACTCTTATGTATCCCTCTGTTTACCCACGCTTCAGACATCTTCCCAGGAAAGCTTGGTGTAGAAAGCATGCAACTGGTAGTAAAGAGAAGGGAGGGAGGGAAGGAGGGAGGGTGGTGTGGAACTGAAGTAGCGGATACGCCGTGGAGAGCAAGCCAAGTGCCAAGGGCAGCCCTGCACCTGAACGGTCGCCAGAAGACGATGCCGGCAGCTCACAGAGGTTCTGACGTTCTGTGGTTTGCTTCTTGGGGAGAGCTCTGGTGTCTTTTTTTGTGTGGGAGGAAGCAAACAATAAAAAACACCATCAGAGAATGCCTGCAGGTGAATGAGGGCATCTCGTGATGGAGGTAAGCTGTGAGGCTCTGCTCCACTCTGAGCAGAGCCGAAGCTTTAATCTTACAGCCCAGGCAAGTGCTGCAAGCTTCTGCAGAGTCAGTCTTGCTCCTTGAGCTCCTCAATATTCACCTCTTCCTGCAAGCTAGACAGATACAGCAAGGGGCAATTGCCGTAATATCTTGCTTTAGATAAGTCTTCACGTAGGGATGTGGTTGATCCACATTTAAGCTTTCCTCTCTCTGAAAAAGGTACAGAAAGCCTTTAATTTGGGTTCTGTCACATTTCCACATCAGCAGGGCAAGCCAAGTCCCTCTTGTATCTATCTGGACCTTGAGTAATGGTGCTGAAAGCAGAGTTTGTCAGAGAAAACATCTCAACCAGCTCAACTGAGCTCCTAATTTGGTCTAATACATACCCTGGGGTCTCTTCAACATGTATTAAATACATATGTAAATGTCTTTTCATTTTTCTGACTTCTATGTCACATTGCACAAGCTGTCTCGAAAAAAACCCGAGAAGTGCAAGTGTTTAGTAGGAGCTGCTGACACGCTTCAGAATTCCAAATAAAGTGTTTCTTCAGAGAAGTGTGAGAAGCGTGACTTCTGCCCTCCTTGGTGTCTCAGCACTCGGTCAGAGACGGTTTTAAAAGACCTTGATTTTTAGGAAGTGCTTTTAGCACAGAGATCTTTTATGCTAGCTACTTGAGCAACCTGAAACAGTTAAAAATCCCTATATATATATATATTTGAAAATTTAAATCAGGAGTTGATTTTTTGATGCTTCTTTTTAATCAAAATATGTTCTTTATTTCATCTCTTTACAGGAGATGGATAGTGCATTCACACTATGTCTAAATCCTGCATGGATTTTTAGACTGACCTCCCTGTGTATGTGTTTTTTCACTTATATTGAAAGATTTCATTTATCATGTCATTTGCAGTACCAAGCTTTTTGCACCACGCTACTTAGGGAGAATTCAGTGTCTTAGTAAAAATGGCACACTATGTCTGATATTTTTCCATGTGAAAAGAAAAAAAGTCAGAGGACACTGGAACAAAATGAAGCTTTACTTTTGAAATTTAAAAAATACTATAACTTTTAAAAGGTGTAAATTCTAGTGCTGGTATTACATACTTGAAAGGAGAAAAGAGACAGGTCAGGTCATAACACTGTGTGACAAATGTCCACTTTTGGAAGTACACTTAGGCCACACTAAGAACTTTTTTTTCCCCAGGGTCTCTGCCATTTCCCTATGTATTTTAATACTTGATTAAAAATGAAGAAATGAACATAGGCTGGAAGGATACAAACACTAGGCTATGAAAATGAGGGAAAGCCAAGGTGAGATTAACAGATGGCCAGGCATGAGGTCCCGTTTTAAGACACATAACATCACATTAAGCTACTGTCCTTCTGGAAATGTATGTGCAGTCAGAGAAAGAATAAGGCTCCCTTGTAAATTTTTCTTCACTATGTATATACAAAGCCTTTTTATTTCCCTTTCCTCTGCAGTTTTATTTTTGTTGTAAAATAAGTGTTGGAGATAGTTGGGTAACTGTCCTCTGGAGCTGCCAATCTATTTTTGTTATTTCTATCCACTCATACAGCCTACAAAATCCTTAGAACTCACGTCTTTAAGTATCAACACAACAGAGTGAAAGAGAAAAGGGATTTAAGGGTTGTGGCATGAATTTGCTACCAAAGATAGGTGGCACATGGCTTTTACACCTAATCTTTCTTTTTCCTCAGCATTTCTGACTTCTTCATTTCCTTCTCTGTTGTCCTGTCTGTGAGGTCATAAATTTTTTCTCAGTTTCTCTCAGCTTTTTATTTTCACCTTCCTCTGCCTACAACCCCATCTCACTTCTGCGTTGTGCTCTCTAAACTCCAGCTTCCCAATCTTCCTCTTCTTCAGAATCAGCACCTTTCCTACTTTTTTCCAAGAACGGAAAATGGGGCTACCCTGGTGAGAGAAGAGGAGGTGCTCTTTGATCTTAATGTAGGATCCCACCTTGCCCCCTCCACCTGGGCAGGTTTTGTGCTCTGCTCAAAGATGAGGGAAAGCAGCCCTAGGAAGAACCTCCTGACTGGCCATACGCCACCAGTCCTTCAGAGGCCTTCTTCTCATCCACTGAACTGGCTATGGGTGCCTGCCTTACTTCCCACCCTCCCTCAGTTCAGGGGGGAGCAAGGCCATACCTGGGGATCTGTGGCCTCAAACTGGTCTCCTCCGTTCTCTACTCACTGTCTCTTTCCCTTGCTATTGGAGAAAGAAAATAGATGGAGGTTGTTACCTCTTAAAGGCCCATTAGAAAGCCAGAAAGGGATGTTCTTCTTTTGCCTGCAGCCTTGCCTTAAATGGCACCCACAACAAAGAGGCAGTGTCCAGAGGTTTTTTTTGGTCCCTTAAAGGAGGGTGAGATGGAATGAAGCTAGAGTTCAAAAATCTGTCCATGAAATCCCCTCACCATAATGGTTAAGGGTATTTGGAGGGCTACTTCGATGCTTAGCAGTTCATGTTTCAAAAACCCCAGCAGTCTGACTCAAAAGATGTCTTTGCTGTGATTTCTGTACATGAACTGGCTATTATAAGCAGCTGGACAGTAAGATGCATTGTACATGTGTAGTTTCCAAGGCTGCTACAATCCCACTGCACTTTTCCTTTACAAGCAGGCACTAACCTGTGGGTATATATGCCTGTAAGTGCTGTATTTTCCCTACTCCTTCCATGAGGCTCAGCACACCTTGGGAATGGGGTACAAGGATACCTAGCGCTGGGGCTGTGTCTATGCCATGAAAGTCTCCAGACCAAGCCCTGTGTCACAGCTTGGTTCCTCTGTGTGCTGCTTAGTGCTGGATCCCACAAGCAAATTTCCTTGGGACGAGACAGCTGGACTGCTCTGGACCAAACCCAAGGAGTAGGCTACTCCCTGTGAGGAGCTGGAACATCAGGAAAACTGTGCTAGACCTCAGTCCCTGGCCTCCTTGTTTTTAGCAGTGTCAACATGCCTTAAAAACTCGGTCCTGCACATAATTTTTTGTGTAAGAGCCATTTAGCCCAGAGAAGATCAGAGACAGTGTATTCCAGACAGCCCAATATGCCACAGTCCCAAAATTGTCTCCCCGGGGATGGAGACACTGCAGAATCAAATCCCCCACCACTTTGCAATTCTGCAGTCATTTTAAGTCTGGTAATCAAGTTTTTTTTCACAGATTTCCCTTCAAATGCACCTCTAATGGTTCTGCACGTATTTGTTTCTTCATAATTGTCGGTTTCTATAAAGCTTAATGTCTCCTCTCTAATTTTTCAGCTAGAAATATGTGGAGATCTGACATGGGTAGGGCTAGTAATTTTATAAACTCAGCCTTTAATTTTCACACAGGAATCTGTGAGGTAAGCAGTGTCTATTAAAAAAGAAAAAGGGAAGAAAACTTTGAGCCTTTACTGTTCTTTCAGAATTGTTCTGTGTATTTGTAGCTAGGATATCACCATCATAAAGTCCTCCTTTCACAGTAGTTTAAAGAGACTTTGATATGTTTCAAATGGCCAAATAAGGTGATCTATCATTAATAAGTAGAGAAGTAAAAAAGTCCATAGATATTCAAATGGAATTTAATCATGGAGTTAAATGCAGAGTTGATCCAAAGTTTACCTTAGGTTGGATGATTCATGAATTTGTTTGCTTTTTTCCTCTATCTATGAACTGCTGAAATGTTTACTGCTAATAATAGCTCAGTACAATCAGCCAAAACTCTGTTTCTTGGACAGATCTTGGTAGATCTTTATGTAATGAAAGAAGGTAAATTTCCAGTATGTAAAAAAATTCTTTTTCTTCCTTATGATTTTTCTTTTTTTTAAATTGAAATAGCCTTTTATTAGATGTCCTAAGACATACACTATTTATAATTATGGAAGCTAGTTTTCTGTTACTCTTCGTAGAAGTGCATTTTAATATAATATTCCTCTGATGTGTGCAAATATTAACATACCCTAAAATGCTACTGTGTGATTATAAATTTGACAGGCAATCTAAATATTGTAAAAGTGGAAACTCTATTTAAGAACCTGATTGAAAAGAAACAGTGTAGTACAAACACCTCCATGCATTTAGGAAGAAAAGAAAAGTCAAGTCCCCAGGGACAGTACCTGAAACATTCTTCCATACAACAGAGAGTACAGAAAAATAACTGCAAATTCTAGAGAAAACTGCAGGGTTGAAAAGGTGGCTGTTGGTAATTCTGAAACATTTAGAGCACAGTAAAATGGAGGCAGAAGTAATGGAGAAGCTGCAGCACACACAGACTGTCTGCAGTAATACAAAAAATGCAATACTGTGAAGATCTGATCACCCCTGATAGACCCCTAAACACACCAAATAGATGATATCTGAAGAGGCATTTCTTCACCTCTAGCAATGGCAAGACCTGGAGCAAGCCAAAAGTATAGCCTGTACTAAAAAACCACGAGCTGAAGTGACTCTATTTCTACAGAAAATTAGAGACCAGGAAAGATGTGTCTGTGGTGGGAATGATTGCTGTCACCTGTCCCTGCTTAATGGCGATGGTGAGAAAGGAGGGAGGGACTCACAGTTTAACAAGGCTTTTACCCGAACACACAGGGCATGCCTAACACGGAATATAATGAAACTTTAACATCACAGGACACCTATCCAGCAGGTGGAATCTGGGAATTTTAAGTACTGTGTCTCTTCCCATCAAAAGAGTGCAGGTATTTTTCAAGCTATAATAAGGCATCAATAATTGCTGTAACTTGGTAAATCGTAGAATTTGCTACAGATTCATAGAGATTTCTCAAACTTACAGCACATACAGACAGTGGTAGCTCAGTAGTCGTATGGGTGTTTCAGGTGCAGATCCAGAACCGTGTAAAAGAGTAACAGTGGTCCTTGTTTACAGGGCCTGATTCAAAATACCATTTTCCACTTCCTTTACTGTCTCACTGCTGAAACAGAACATGTCATACTGCAAAGCCATTTAAATTTTAAGTCCCCGACCACACGTTTCAGTAAACATTAAATGAAGTTAATAAAAATAAGTCTCTCTAACTGAATTTTATTTTCTACACAGGAAATAGGAAATATTCCCCTGAAATCAAGGTGTGTGGATCCATTCTGTTTCGCAAACTAGAGTAATTTTTAAGCAATCATCATCTCCTTTTCTTGTTTCTATAAGCCCTGCATTGAGTAATCCTTAGTTCTCTATTGGATCACATCAGCAGACATGACATGATGTACTGTACATGTCAAATGCATTTAATTTTTTCACGCATTCTGTGGGTGGCTGAGAAACAAGCACATTCCAGGACCTTGAAAATCCTTCTTGCTCTGCAGAGGGGGAGCATTTTTTGTATTATCTTTCTACAAAAGATTTTTACAGTTATCATATAGTATTCACACTGAAGGACAAGAAGGATCTTAAAGCGACAAGAGAGTAAATCAGCCAAATGCAAAGAAGGAAAGAAAAAATACCAGCTCCACCCACTGTTTGAATGATATGCTCACCTCCTGAGATATACAGAACAGGTTAAAAACAGGAAAGCAGTTGTGCTGGCACGGTGAAGAGGCACATGCATGTTCTAGTCATTACAGTTTTGCCAGCAAAATACCACATAATTCTATAGCTGATGCTTCACATTCAGCTTAATCTGCAATACCTTTTTTTAGCTACAGAATCAGCTGCCTTGGTCACACAAGGTTAGGACTATAAGTAGCTCCAATGAACTCTGGAATGTATTTTCCAGTAACAACATCTGGCTATTGAAAACTCCACTGACAGCTGCATTGGTGGCTGTGAGAGGCTATCTTCAGGTCAAACTGCTGTAGGGCTGGCTGAGCCCTCCTTTTCACCAATGAGATTTACTCTTTCCATCCTTTTCCTTTTGAATCTGGATGTTATCAAGCTTTCAACCTTTCCTTGGACTCAAGAAAAACACACTCATCATATTAATCTATGAACTGATGTAAGGATATAGTTGAGCAATAACATAGTTGTGCTTGAACAGTAGAATTTAGTTGAGCTCCCAAAAAATAATTTTTGCAAGCTTTCCCTTGCAAAAATAAGTCCAAAAGCCATGTTCATACTCTCTCGTTAATCAGGTAAAGCAGCTTGTCCTGCTATCCCACCTTTAGATCCTGTAATAATGCTGTCTCATCTGAGAATTCCTCATTTCTCCCTCTTCCAGGAGAAAAAAAGTTATCTCAGTGCCTTGCAAATTGAGGTTCAGTCTCAGTATGTCCCCAGAACACAAGGAGGGGCTAACCCATATATTTTCTGAGCTTCCCACCTTCTTCCTGTACCCCACTACTTGTGGCAAGGTGCCTTATGTGTGCTGCTCTTGCTCATCTCCCCAACAGCAGTCACAGCAGAAGAGAACCCAAGAGTGGAAGGGTCAGGCCAGCCTCACTCCAAGCCACATCTGGAGACTGTATATGACAATGAAGTCTCTGAAGTCATCTGAAAGAAACTGACTGCTTACTGGTTGGCTTGGTTCGTTCTTTGGTGGGGATTTTGTCAGTTGTCTTTTACTGATTTCAGGTGTCCCTTACTTCAAGAGCTTTAGTCCACTTCTCTAACCTGGTAGAAATTGCTGAATTTTGCTAAGCTCAAGCCACAGACAATAAAGCTCATGTCAAAGGTGAGAAGGGTGTGCAGGTAGATAGAGCACATATATTCCAGCCAGTTTTTCAAAAGTGAAGGTGCTACTGGGACACCAGTCAGCATGTATGGAGAGTCCAGCTATATCTGAAATAGGTGTTTCTCTGATATGTTTAAAATGAGAATGCTGATCAATGCCTAGAAAGATGTCAGTCCTTTTACAAGAATTTGATTTGCTTTGACTTTGGCAAAGTCAGCCCGGAAAAATGTTTCACGTCTTTCTGTTTATTTAGTAGTGTTTATTTCTAAACTTTTAATTGCTCTGAGGTAATCACCTCATTAGAGGTGATTTCCAGAGAATGCAAACTGAATTGCTAGGTAGCATTGTAAGATTCTTTCCAACAGGAATTAGGAAAGATCATTGGAAATGTTAGTGGTTGTGTTTATAGGGCTTAGACAACTTTTTTCCAGTTGGCTTTAAGGTATGATTAAATTGTTTTGCATAGCCAAGAACTGCAGGAAGACTGCTGCTTGTGAATACTTTACTAGGAAATTGTTTTAGCTAGAACATTATTTTTGAAAATGTTCATTTTGCCACTTATTCTGGAAATGTTCACACCCAGCCCTCAGTGGGTTTTAGTGTTTGCAAAGGGCTCAATCAAACTTCTACTGAAATTAATGGAAAAATATGAGTAGTGGAAAAGTCGCTAAATATAATCAAGTGTATCCTTGTTTGCTTGCTCAGAAGACTTAACCACCATGATTCATAAATGAACCACAGAGAAGGAGTGCAACAGATAAAATCCTGTCCTATCTGAACAAAACTAGGCTGTCAGCTAAAAGGCAGAGATGACACTGCCAATGTAGCCTTTACTTGCTTCCCCTTTATTCTTCTCTACTTCTGTCATCCTTCCCAAAACTAATATGCATTGCAAATGAGACTTTAACTCTGAATAATAACTCAGCATTATCAAGGCCTAATTATAATCTCACTTTATATTTACTATTGATTTTTGTGTAATCTTGATATCCAGAGAGATAAGCATTAGATCACTTTGCCCTGCTTAGATATTGCACTGTTGAAATCAGTGGGAGCAGGAGCTGGCCCTAATCCAAACCCGTTGAAGGAAACTGGGATCTTTCAATTCATTTGGACAGGTTTCATTTCAGATTCTTGTGGAGGACCAAAGGGAAACTGTTGCTGAGGTACAAAAAGTTTTTTCCCCCGTTTCTGGGTTAACATTAAAACTCTGTTTGTGAAAAGATTTACTTTTTTTCTTTCCTTTAAACTCAAAAAGGTCTTTTAAAAATAGACTGAAATTTAGTATTTCCATTGATAATCTCTTTCACACAAATAAAAATAGTCATGTTGTATAAATGACCTTGGGTTATTAAGGAAAAATGACTGCAAATGAAAAGAAATTGCATTTGCAATACTGAATGTAGGCAGCATTTGTATCTGGCAAAAACATTTTGTATGCTACTGTACTGTCTTTGAACTTATTTCCCATGAGAGTAGCTGTTGCTCAAGAAAACAGGTGTTTCAGTATAATACCTGGAGGGCATCATTTAAGTAAGTTAAAACATTATTTGTTTAAGGAACCCACTCAAGGTTTCTTGCACTTTGTTTTGACACAGTTCAGCAGAAGATATTTATTAGGATTTAAATAGTCCATGGTTCCTAAATGCAAATGCCCGTGACTGCTACATAAATCTGTTTAGACCTGCTAACAATTTAAAACTGAACCAGGACATCTCATTTTCCATGGTCTAGCTTTGTCTCAAAACTCTGAAAAAAAGGGCATTATTCCTTTGGTTTACCCTGTCTGTAACGTCAGACCGAGACCACTGCAGTCACGTTGGCCGATGTCCTGCTGCTGACTCCTGTGACCTGTGCCCGTGCTGTGGAAGGTGCTCACAGTCTCACCCCTGGGGAACAGATTTCTCTTACCGAATCTCCAGTATCTCTAAATTAGACAGAAGTCTAAGGTAATCTCACTGCAGTTACCTTAGGTAATAAAAAAGGAGGACATTTTCAAAGGGACACTCATCACCCCATCATCCAGTGCGAGGAATTTCCAGCTGAGCTGCCCAACTCTTGATTGCTGACAGAGAGAGCCCCTGCACCTAGCAGGCTTTCTGCAGCCAGCTTTTTACGTGGATGGTGTTAAGGGAATTAGTCCCAGAGATGTGATTAATGATTTATGGAGCGTGCCTCTACAGGTGGGTACAGACAGCCCTGGGTTCATCCCATCCGCACTCCTGCTCAGTCAGCTAGCTCTGAGGAAAGGCAAAATGAGCTCAGGTCTGCCTGCACCTGCCTGGGTAAATCATGCCCTTGCAAGATGAGGTGTAAGTAGCCAGTTACTGCTTTCAGCTGCACCCATAAAGATCTGCTGGTCATTCCCTGGGGGAAAAAAAAATCAATAAGAAAAGACAACTGAATGATGTCCAAAAATGCCCTCTTTCTGACCTTGAGTGTGAAAACAAGAAATGGAGAAGAGAGGAGCTGTGTCTCAGAGATAGAGTTAATGAATATGTGAGACTAGGATTTCTTTTTAAAGTCCATTAAGCTCTAATTGCTCTGGAAGGAGCCAAGTTCCCTAACAGCAGCCTCTGCACAGTAGCAAGAGCTCTTCTTCCCATGCACAGGCCGCTCTTCTCTAAGTGTAGAGCAGATTCAGAGGTGTCTGGGGCATGAGTTAAAATGCTTATTTTTGAAGCTCTCTTCATCTTCTCTGAGTGCTGAGAGTTCTATTTTTATGGTGAAAGTAAGCACAGTAACATATGAGTGCTACTTTTTAAATGGCGCACTTGATGCACTTTAACAAGTTAAGCATATTGAATGTGTCTGGTGGTGAAATTTGCGAAGAAAAATACAGAAAATATTTTTTTTGTTTGTGCCTAAATATGAGTTTTTAAAGCTGGCATGTGTGCTGTTTTAAAATGTTAAGCTTTGCTTTGGAGTATGGAAGTTCTGCTTTTTTTCCATTGGAGATTAGATGAAGACTAATCAGTTCTGGAGACAGATCTCTTGTTATTAGGCTGTCTATCATTAGAGTTCTGGTTCTCCTAACAGAGAAAATAATTCGCTAGGTTAAGTAAATCTTGATATTTATTCCCACTTACTTCTTTCAATATTGTCACTTAATTGAATGGATAACACTAATGAGGTCACAGATGCAAGAAAAATCTGTTGGGTCATCTGTTGCAAAACTATTTAGGAATATAGAAGTCGATTCTAAACTCTCTGTTGATAAATATGACTTTTTATTTTTAGTCCAAATATGCAGTCTGAAAGCGAAACATTGCTGATGTCCATTAAGAACTTTGATTAAAAATAGTTTTATTTTGAAATTTTCACCTTGTTCTTTATCTATATCTTTTTGGAGTGTCTGGAGTTTGGTATCTCATCTATTTTTCTCTATTTTCTTTGCATATCTATAGATTTGTGTGTCTGTTTCTAGGACAGAACTTACTGCAGTATGTAGTCAGAAATCAATATATGGTTAATCTTGGCTGAGCTCTCTTCAGTCACTCTTCTACTATGTCAATCTTCTTGTGTCATCATCAGACAGAGATGTCAGTGAAAAATTAGTCCTGTTTGACTAGCTTACACATCTAGCATGCTGCTAATTTTAGGCTCTTAGGGAACTTATTCTATAAAAGTAGGTGCATATAAAGTCAACAGAAAAATGTAGGTGCTTTCAAAGTCATCCAAAAAGAATTATTTGCCATTTAGTTTTAGATATCTAAGTCAGGTACCTACTTTTCTCTTTTACTATGCAGAGAACTTTGGTGCTTGCTGTAATGATTCCCTAGATCCCTGAAAATTAGTTGCCTAAGCTAGGCAGTGTCAATCCCTTGTAGAAGAATTCATACGGCCTGTGCTGAAGTATCTCCATTTGAACTAGTTATATTCTTATACATCTGACCTTTTTCAGAAATCTTCCTCAAGCATTGTATAATAGGATATTTTCAGTGATTATAAAGGATTATTATCTCAGAAGCAGGTACCAACAGAGTGTAGGCATTGAAATTTGGAGAGATTAATACCACTGTTTGTAACAGTTGTCTCTGTAGGAAAGGCTTCTGAAAAGGGCAGGATGTTCACTAAATTAGGAATCATCCCCTCTCAAGTTTTGTAAGAGACATTGTGCAAAAAAAAAGTACAGCTTAAGACGTACTTAAATATTTGAAATTCACATGCCAAATCCAGTGAACAATTTGAACCAAAAACTTCTGTGGAGTCCATCACGATTTCCACCTGCATTCATATCCTTGCTAGTTACAGGCATCTTGTTAGATTATTATTCACTGTGAATTTATCTTATGTTACCTGAAGGAATCTGTTTTTGTAGAATAAGGAAAAAGCTAAAGAATATTCTTCAGTTTTATGGAAGATAAAGGTACTCCAAGCACATTCAGGATCTCACCAGGTAAGTCCATAATGAGAACGAGGCTCTTCGTATCTTTATCATAAATCACAACAAATACTCTGAAATTAGATAGGAGATACTCAGCTTCATGTGACTTCAAATTCTGCGTTACTAATTAACATTACTAAGAATAAAGGCCATTTGAAGAGCATATCCCAACATCATGCACAGTTCCTTGTTATCATGAGCAAACAGACTATAGAATGCTTGTCATAAACTGATCAAAGCCTTTTCTAAATGTTTAGGTTTCTTCCTCCCATAACATTTCTTGTGAGACTCACAACTTTTTTCATGGAATCATAGTCACAGAATGGCTTGGGTTGGAAGGGACTTTAAAATTAATCTCATTCCAGCCCCTCTGCTGTGGACAGGGACACCTTCCACTAGACCAGGTTGCTCAAAGCCCTATCCAACCTAGCCTTGAACACTTCTAAGGAAGGGTCATTTGTTTCTTAGAATCCTTCTTTTATTTTCTACTCTGAATCCTGTTTGTTACATATTTGTAACTATCTGCTCTATTCCAGCATGATAATTTAGCTTAAAAGAATTCTTTTTCCTTCTTGTGTTTGTTCCCTGGGTTTAAGGAGAGATCATCCATTTCTCCTCTAAGTCCTCAGTCTGCCTAGTTAAAGAACCAAAGACTGGTTCCACACTGGGGGAGTTAGCACGTTAAGGCCACACAAATTTTTGATCTTTGAATGCAAGAGTGGAAATCCCATGTGATGCATTTAAATTCTTTGTCCAAGGATTTGGTACAGCCTGGTGCTCATGAATGACATTCACTCACAAGAGACAGCATGCTGACCCCTAAACTAACCCCAAAAGACACGGCAGAGTGAGGAGCGTGTCTGAGATTCTCACCATGGCCTGTACCATGATATTTGTATTTATGGTTTTACTTTTACTTGAAATACCTTGTCTGGTACACCCTAAGAATAACATGCTAACCCATTGTATTCCGAGATCTGAGTTCCTAGCTCAATACAGAATCCAGCCAGGACATACTGGAGCATTTACGCACACAGCAGAAGTTCCGGCTTGAAATGGCAAATCTGAATTGATGTGACTGGTAGAACTATTCCTGAAATTGTTCACAATGGCTGTGGATTATTTTGAGATATGGTGGGGTATTCATGTAATCTAAAATCTCAGCTTTAACATCACCAAAAATATGAAAACATTAAGAGAGTTAACACCATCGATGTTCCATTATTTTAATAGTATTACATCATTACAATTAGTTGTTTAGGAAGAAGGATTTAGAACGTCTTTATTTTAAAAGCAAAAGTACGGAGAATTATAGGCTTCATAAAGTTTACTCAGAAGCATCAGAGCATGTTAAGAAAGCATACAAAAGTAAAACAGACAAAAAAGTGACATAAAATGTCATGCATAGGAATTCTGATATTAGAGAAGTTTAGTTTCATACAGAAGAGGTATTCACAAAAATTGTTTTGTTAATCTATTAGAACAATAAATCTTTCAGCTTTTCTTAAATCTTTCTCTTTCAGTCTGAGCCACTAAGAGTACATACCTAGATTTTTGCACAAAGGGTGAAGGCTGTTGTCATCCTGCTTTTGAAACTCCATGAAATCATAACTGCAATTATAAGACCAAATATAACCTTGTTATTAAGCAAATAAATAGTTCAAGCCTCCCTGAAATCTCCTCCACCCAACAGTATAGGAGAGATGAAGTTTTTCACATTCTTTGTCAGATTTATTTGGTTGTCAGTTCAATTACTCATGCAATTAAAAGGTGCAAGTAAGTATTACATTTGTGGCAGGAAAAAAACCCCTATTTGTGGACTTCACTCATTCATCACTATTTTAAAGACACTTTTTTGGAGTTTGGTAACATAGCAACATTCCATTCAAAGTTCCCCAGCAGCAAATTTGCTATAGTTGCCAAAAATGTATCATTCAGCAGTCATGGTGGCAGTTAGATTGGGTATTGTGGTGAAATAATTTTGTTCCAGTGTTCTAAACATTTTTGCACACACTAATGCAAAATTTAAGATCTTCAGTAACTGGAAAATTAATATAAGATGTCTTTATCAGTATTCTTGTTAAATTTTTTTCCTTAAAGAGAATATATTTTTTTCTCATTGGAAAGACCCATTTTGTATATATGGATATCCAAATAACACTGGCATGGATCAGTAGAGATTGCATTTAATTGTGTTAAAATAATTGCACAGAAATAGAAGAAAATAGAATGAATCCTTTAATAATTAGTCAAGACATCTTTATTTTGTCTTTTGGAAGCAATGTACAAGCAATATCAATTTATCTTACCTGTCTCCAGGGCATCAACTCAGTACATGAGTCTAGTGCCATCTTGGATTCCTTAGATTCACCATGCCTTCAGCAGTCTTGTCAGAAGAGTGCAAGACATTTGGATTCTGTTCAATGTCAGGTCAACACAGATTTTTTAGGCTTTTAGGATGTTAGTGGTGACAGTGGATGTCTGTGCTTGTGCGACTGACTTGAGACCCAGACAGTTAATTTGTCTTTTGGGTTGAGATTCAGACATGAGCATGTGTCTACACATAAGCATACCCTTTAACATGTGAAAGCAATTTGAGCTCCAGTCAGTTCAGTGAATTCAGCTGACCAGATGTAGGCCTCTATTGTAGATGGAGTTGAGTAGCTCTCCAGACCTTATTGGTTCTACTAAGAGTCAGCTCAGCTACGCAAATGTAGAAATTCTGTTCCATATAAGCTGTTCTAGGATATTCTGACTGGCTTCCAGCTGCCAGTCCAGAAGGTTTTGGGGTTCTCATATACATGTTCTATCTGCCAGCCCCAAACTATGTCCCAGGTACCTAAAATAATCTCCTCAGAACTCCTGAAAAGACAGATGAATCAACCCTTGAATCACTATTTACTGAGATGAGAACTCACACACCTATCTCATGTGTAGACACTTAGACTTGTTCACATTAAATGTCTACAACCTGATTGATTCCTGACATAATCAGCCAAGCCCAACCTTGCTGCCTAGTATGTCTCTAGAACCAGCAACTGCAACAGATGCCTCCAGTGGGACTGTTTGAACATCAAGAGTAGTGATGGTGAGATGCCCACTTCTCTCCCTCAACAGCCCTTCACAATTCATGCAGAGAGCTGAAGACCCATGTTATCCATGAATGTTATGGGCACAGTAGATGAACAAAGGTGATGTTGAGGTGAGGACTTGTGTGAGGCCTATAGATAGAAAACTTGTTCAGAACTGTCTTTAAGATTCCAGGTAAAAGCCAGCAGTAATACACGCCACTAGGGCTAAGTGACAAGAATTTAAAAATCAGGATTCAGATGGAAGTCATAAAAAATTCATTACTTAGGGGTTGCACTTCTGAGTTTTTGTACCTCAGATATTATCAATGTCGGGGACAGGAGGAGGGGTGAGTGTGTTGGTATTTGATTCTATGCCTGTGTCATAAGTTCAAAGATGTATGAAACTTTAGTCAGATATTTTATTTATTTTGTTTTCATCTAGTCAGTGAATGCATAAGGCACAATTACAAAAGAATCCATAATCCTAGCACAGAACTCTATTTAGATGTATGTTTTGCAAAGAAAGAAAAGAAAGACACTGGGAATTCACATTTTGAGAGCTTCCTTCTGTGTGGGCTGAACAATACAAAACAGATAGTTTCCTTTCATTACTGTGTAGGACTGTCATTTAAGGCACAGTCTGAATGGATAAGGAGCAGCTGTTCTTTAGTTCTCCAGACTTGAATCTGACAGCTAAAATTCAGTAAATCAAGAGCTCCAACAAAGCTAGGAAAAGGCTCCTTGTGCTTAGTGCTTTTACTAGGGCTAGCTGTTCATAAAAGGGTATCATCCTTCTGCCCAACGTACAAGGAGATGCAGAGTCAAAACCTTGATTTAAGATGAAGGTTCCATGGGTCTTCATTTTTACTTCTTAAAAAGCTTAAAAGTTCTTAACCCATTATCCATAACCCTGTCAAATTAATCTAAGGTTAACTACATGGTACAATTTAAATAAGTTATCTTCTTTTATCAAAAATAGAAAGACAATGGTAATATACAACTCTTTGACTGGACATCAGCTGTCACTTTGGATTTTTGAGATAATGGGAGCCAGGACAGGTCAGAACACTGGAGAATTAGTGACTCTCTAGGATGCACACCTCTGGATCCTTTGATTCCTTTACTATACAACCTTTTTAAGTCACCCATTTGTTTTCTTCTACAGATCTAAAGCCTTTCCTACCTATTCTTTATGTTTCATCTTGAAGTGGAATTTATAAGATTATTTCTTTATGCTTGGCTGAGCCTTAAACCAAAGTCACTCCATCTTCATCCAGATACATCTGACTATTAAGTCCTGTCAGTGTTGTTTTAGTAATTATGAGTTATAACTATTTTATTGCCTAATTTTGACACTTAGATTTTTCCTGAAGAAAAAAGGATCTGAACAGACTCAGATCTCAATTGCAGCAAGTGTAGTTTCAGGGTGACTATATTTTCAAATCATAAATACTTTGAATCCATTTTTAGTTACATACAATATTTGTATTTATAAAACACGGGAGGAAATACTAATAAAATTCTCCTACCTTTGTCATCTTTTCCAATGCCTCTGAAGTGTACTTGCTACAGCTGTGGATGGACATGTGTGACACTTTTTTTCCTCAATGAACTGGGCCATCTCATCTGCTTTTGTTGTAATGTCCTATAGCACCGACAGGAATCACACAAACACACAACATCAGAGCCAGGATGCACTGCAAAACCTGCCGATTCCAGGCACTACTTCAATGAAGATTTTTACATCAGTGGATGTAAAAAGGAGACTTTGGGACCCAAAATATCACCCTTCGGATTAAGTTAGAGCCAACTGGTCTTAAATTCAATGCATAATCTGCTGAAAACATAGAAATCAGCTTAGCTCTTTCCATATAGGTCTACTTGGAAGGGTAGGTAGGTGCCTATATTCACATGGCACATAAGCATATCTGGCAGAATTTTTAATTAATAACCATTTAATTCGCAAAGAATGTTACCATTATTAAAGATATGTTAATAACAATGGATAAGATGGTTAATCTCCTTTTATAAACTGCCAAAGTGTAGTGATATTTCATAGGATTTTTTAATGAGTTTCATCACAGTGAAATGCTGGTTCTTCTTTATAATCCAATCTGTTTTACTGACTCACAAAGGGTGGAGCAAAATGTCAAAGTCTTTTGGTCCTTCACTTAGAACTGTTTGTAATACTGAGAGATTATACATTTATCTGCTTATTAACATCAAGTACAACATTATGTGAACTCATGATCCACAATTACGATTGTGAAACCAACTTTAAAGTACAACAGGACAACCTTGACATGTAAAGAGACAGAGAATCCTCTGGATCTGAGGATATTCAAGAAGAACTCTAGCCTGTCATTAAGAAGTGTGCGTGAGGGGAGCCCCAATGAGCATGTCAAGAAGAATAGAATTTGGCCAGAGGTCAAGGGCTCTGTGTTGCAGCTACTAAATATTTCATGTCTGCTGTAATACAGGAGTACTTGTATTAACTGTTTTGGGATAGAGAGGAAAGGGATCATATGTGTGTGCAAGTCTGCTTTCTCCCCTGTTAATTCATGGAAATGAGGAATTTCAGTTTAAATGTTAAAACTGGGCTAGTTGGATTAACAATCCACATTGTTTTCTTTGCTGGTAAAAAAAAAAAACAACAAAAAACCAAAAGAGAAAAGATGTGTATAGATACTCTGTGTTTCATGGGGTTTTTGGACATTAATGTCAGGTAGGGAGGAGTCAAAGTTTCATGAAAGCCTCTCAAGGGAGTCTGTGCTATGGGCCTATGCCTTGAGGACTACAAGAAAACCCCAAAGCTCCAATACAGATCTTTCCAAACATCTAAGAAAGTGTTCTTAGTTTCTGTAGGAATGAAACAGAAGACTTTCACAATCAATAAAAAAAAAAAGAGAAAGCCCTGCTTCCACAGAGGATGGTTATCACTTGGCTTTCAAGAATTTCCTGTCCTGTCATTTCACATATCTCTGGTAAGGACCCTTACCACCAAGTTATACTCAGGTTTTTAGGATGAATCTTCTCCATTACTCCTTATGCAATTCATCGTAGTAAGCTTATGTTAGTACCTCAGTATTAATCGGACAAGAGACGTCAGTGAGAGTTTCATTCAGTATTCATCTGCGGTGATTGGACCAAAACTAGGGTAATGTTTTGATTTTTTGCACTAAAAGCAAGTGAATTAAAAATCTCAATTGCAGCAGGGTAGGGAGGGAAAGAACAGAGAAAGAACGAAAACACAGAAATTCAGATCCTGTGATATTCCAAATTTTGGCAAGGAAAACTGTCACAAACCTTTCTAAGTGACTTAGGAGCCCAAACCTTGTAATTCAAAGAGGCAGATTTTTAAAGTCAGCTAGATAGCCGAAGATTTAGATAGAGACATGAGGTGAAGATTTTTTAAAGCATTAATCAGCCAGCAGGATATAATAATTGAAATCAGTAGGAGTTTGTTCTGGCAATAATGCATTGTTTAAAAATGAGCCAGAGCTGGGATGTCCAAGTCCACAGAGCTTTTTGATTGTCCATGTTCTGACTGATCAAAATGAAACAGCAGCAAGCTCCCACAACTTGTGCTCAACCATTTTTGAGGCGCAATCTTCAAACCTAGAGTAATTGTTTTTCTATAACCTATTTTGTAATTATTCCAGAGAAACTAAAACAGCCCAAATGAGAAATAATGAGACTTCTTCTGTCAGAATAGCTGTTATCTTGGCACTAAAATACTCTTTTGGGAGGTCAAAGTGAGTTAAATACTGATGGTAAGACCCAAACCTGTCTTTCTGAGGGGTCTGGTAATCTAACCACTATGCTATGGACTGAAATTGTAAAATCTTTCTGACTTTCTCAGATTTCTTGGTCTTCTTTTCTCCTTATGCAGGGGGCTTGATATTTTGAAAAAGCCTTGTGACCTGAAGCCACCAGATGAGGTAAGCGGGGAACAATGTAGGTTGTCCTAGTTTTTGCTCTCTAGTGTGCCTTTTTGCGAACTAGGTATCTAAATTTCTAATAGGTAAAAATTTAGTGGAGTTTTGGAAACAATTCAGCTGACCAGATGAACTTTGTCACGTGGTGTTCTTGAGAGTGACCCACACTGACTACATCTCAGCAAGATTGTAGAACCATTTGTGTAGACTCCTACACTCTACGTACTCTCTTTCAGGCCCTGTGCTTTGAGAAGAGCAGTACTGTTTTGTCTCAAGTAAGTGCAAACCCACCCTAGGTTCAGCAAAGCTAAACTGAGTGTGTAACACTTTGAATACCTAGGCCTGCCATTAGTGAAAAGAAAGGACAGCTTAATTCTGGAGTGAGGCAAATCTCCCTCTGGAGATGTGTGTCTCCTTTGACAAGAAGGGACGCTGTGTTGAATAGGCATCTAAGTAATATGAAACCAGCCTTTCCAGTCTGGAGCTGCTGTGTTGTGGCATGCTTTTGACAAGCATTTCTTAATGGTTACCTTTGGCTTAAGGGATCTGTTCTTATATTTCGGTGTTGCTGTGTACACCCAGTATGTACACGTGTGTGGATGGGTATAAAATACAAATGTCCTGTTGGTGAATCTATCAGCTTCAGAAACCATAACTACCAAGAAAAATGAAACTTACTTTCTGAATTACATAGCTTTTACAAATATAATTAGTGGGACTGAAATGACAGCTCTAGCCATTGTCATTAGCAACTATAAAGGCCTAGATTTATGGGCATGATGTATCAATTGTGAAAGGGACATAATGCACGATTCAGAAGAGGGTCTACCCATGGTCACAACTGTTTACATTAATAAACATCAGCTCCAACACCTGTTTGAACTCTAACTGCTCTATTACCCAGACTTCCAGAAGAAACTTTTTAGTCTGTTTAGCCCCAACTCTTATGACTGCAAGTAAACCTGAGAACTCCATATAGTCACCACAGAAACAGAGATAAACGGTCTCAATTCTTCAAGAGAGAATGAATACAGAATGAAACTTTTAATGAGGAGGTCAAAATTTCTAACTGCGTCAACTTGAAGAGGACACTGGGTAAGCCTTCATAGTAATTAAGAGCAGCCTTGAAAAACCAGGACCTGTGATCCTTCCATTTATGTTATTCCCTCAAGGACTGAATGAACTGGCCCTGCCTGAATTCCTAATGTGGAGGAACCTGGGTGAGAGGAGAGAGAAGTCACCACGGCAGGCATGGGGAGGCATACTTGCCCTGGCAGATCTGGGAGGTCATGGTTTGTTCAAGCCTCAGGCTACTACTGCATGAAAAATGGTCAGAAGATGAGTCTGGTTTTCAGGGTGACTGCATGGAAACAGACACCTTGCTGTAAGCAAATTTAAAGAAGTTTCTTGGAAGACTTTAAAGTCAAGATTGAGACCTACTATTAGGATCACAGCATTTCTGTCTCACATGACAAGTTGCCTATTTGACGTTTCATTAAAGTTCAAGTTCTGAGACAAATGGTTATCGGAAGATCTCTTTTTTTTTAAAATGAGAATTTAAGACACATTGCCCTTTCTGTATACAGTAGATGCAAAGAAAGAGACACCTCCAGAAGGTGATTCATCTCATCATAAGATAGGCATCCAAGATAGGTCATACAATTTGCCTCCAGTGGTGTTTATTTTCTCCTACACTAACTACAAAAGAAGCCTTGGTTGAATAGGTCATACTTAGATGTCCAATTTTCAGACAGCTGGAAGCCATCTGAAGACACTGAGAGCCTCAGTAACAAGACCAGTTAGCCTGGGCTTTGCGTTGCGTTAATGCACATGGCTTTGACTTCCTTGAAGACTGGGCAGAGCACTCAATGACCGAAAAAGACTGTATGGGCACACCCTGTAAGAGATTATCTGAGGGAATTCCCTGAAGAGAGAATGTTTTATCCTACCTGCAGCAAACCTTGAGCAATAGTGGCAAAAATGCTGTAAAGTGCTTGGGAGAAGTGATGAATACATGAAGAAAACTAGAAAGATATCTCCCAAAGAACAGAATTTCTTTATCTGTCCTGACCTCAGTATGAGGAATCGCCACAGGGAACAGAAATTCCTCCAATGCATCTACCACCCTTAAAAACATGAAACCAGTGACAATGAAATATCTGCAATTTCCAGGCACATTTGGCCTAGGGGTTCAAGTGGTCACAGCAGGTTTCCTTCATCACTCCAGTTTTTACAACATGCATAAGAGACCTTTATTCTTCCACTTCAGTTTATGGCTTCTTGTACAAGACAATGAATACTAATTGTTGGCCATGTTTATGACAGCAGTGTCCCCAGCAGTTCCCCAGATGAATGGACTATCATCTTGGACTTCACAAGCCACTTTTAGGTTTCATGGTTTGACAGCTAAGATTTATGACTTTCAGGATTAAGTCAAAGATGCACCTGCTTTCCTAGGATTTGACTGAACAGAGAAAGAGTGGGTGACTAAGTGAATGATGGCTTTTGGGTGGACTCATGTGGAGGTATCAGAAGATTCTCTAGTGGAGGCTGTGCAGCATGACTGAATAGCTTAGTGATCATCGTGCTGTGCAGAAAGACTTGGTCTGGGTGATCCAATGCACTTTAAATCACTGTTTTCATATTTCCGTCCATAACTTATTCAATATACGCAGTCTAAGAGGTAACCACAATAAAAAACTAGACAAAAAAATACTGTGAAATAACCTTGTGATCATCAGTCTGAAAAAGATTGAACTGGTCAAACATGAGTGGGATAAATGGTCTGTTCAGCTGCTTATTTGGGAGCTCAAAACCCAACTTGATAGTGCCGTCGTATGAACTAAGAGTTGCTGGAAAGACACACACCACATAATTAGCTCAACTATTGCATCTGGGTGTAGCATAAGGAAATGACTGCCTCATCCATTTCCCTCATGTACAAGGAAAACATGCACTGCTTTGTGCATAACCATTCAGCACAGTTTCACTCAGTGGTCATTCAGAGCAGACCAGAAATGCTGGGTCAGAATTGCAGCCTGAAGTGTGTCTGGATGCACACCATGCACTGTCACTCTAGCAGGTCTGACAGATTGAATTTATTGCTTCAGAGCAACATATACACTTAGTACCCAGATGCCCAGAGCCATTCAAACAGTCCTGCCTAATTCTAGCAGGAGCTATAATGAGATTTTCTTCACAGTGTTCTTTGACTAATTGTAGCCCAAATTAACCCTGAAGTAATTTTAAAGGTATCTGAGACAGATGCACTAGATGTGTATGTGACCTAAACAGTCAACAGGGAGAACCAGACACTTCTCAGAATGCTGAATCACCTTCCAGAGGTGTCTTACTTTCTTTGTTGACTCTCTGGGGGCCTGGAGCAATGATGTTTCTGGCTTGCATGCTTCAGCTAAAGGTGTTTGGGGGAGGAATTCAGGCCATACAATCCCTGGTAGAGGAGCACAGAACAGGCCAGACTGCATTCTCTTGAGCAGCTTTCTCATGGAGCCCCACAGGGCCTGGCTACATGGTCTTCACCAGCAAATAGAAGAGATCTGGGACCTGGTCCCAGGTCAAGTGATGCTAATTGCCTTGCATCCCTTCTGCTCTGGGTTAGTTGCCTCTACAGCTGGTTTCCTCTGGGCAAAAGCAACTGGAGCAGCCCAAGCAGAGACCAGTAGCAATTAAACTGTGAACCATTAATGCTCAAGCTTGGTCTATGGCCCTGGCTGCCTTTTCCTGTCTTATTATTGCTATACACACTAGTATTTAGATTTTTGAGAAGTTCTAAAAATAGCGTTCCATTAGTCGCCACCACTATTAGTCAAGGATGCATTTACACCAACAAGGATTTGTGCTCCAGGTTCCTTAGCAAAATACCTATCAAGCCTTCCCATTCACTCCTTAGCTACTAGTACAGATAATTAGTCTAATTTTGAAAATTATTATAAATTTGGACAACGTGCTTTTACATGCTGCCTCCAGATGGTCATCTGAAAAACCCTAGCGCAGGAAGGTACTTAATTCCCCCACCTGAGTCTTTTTGACTATTTTAATTAGTAGTTTGGCTGTATATATCTCTGCATGAATTGTAAATTTTCAAATGTTTTTAGAATTCTTTGGAATAAAGGGCAAGTTTGGCATAAAAAGGCAGCCAAGAAACCATTTTGAGAAACCCTGCCCTTATGCTGTAGCTCAGTGTTACTCATTCTACTGTCGCTGGCAGATGGTTCATGAAATATTTATTGAGAAATAATAAACAATAACAAGAACATTGACAACAGCAGCTTATTTATACACATCTCCCCACAAGCTATTGAATGAAAACCCTTTTCCCTGTGAGGACAGTCAGACAGGGTGCAAGCTGTCCAAAGATTTTTTGCAGTGTCTGTGCTTGGAAGTGTTCGAGACCCAAGAGACCGTGCGCCTGAGCAACCTGGTCTGGCCACAGAGCTGGCTCTGCTCAGAGCAGTAGCTTGGGCTGGAGGGGTCCTCCCGTGCAATGATCCCACTATCCTATAAAATCAGTGAGAGTGAGAATATGTCACAAAGAATAAGTCTCCTGACATTTAGTCCAATATTGATTCGATTGTAAATGAAAAATACCGTGGCAACACAGCACAAGATGATTCCTGTGTCTAATTGAAGAGATGAGGCAGTTAGCGAAGGAAAAAAGTTTTTGTAGAAAATCTAATCTTAGTAGTTAACTTACTGGGGTTTTTCTGGGGTCTAACTCATGTGTTTGCATACTTTGAGTACTGTTTGCAAATTGATAAGAATTGTTGTCAGAATCTGCCCAAAAAGTAAAGCAGCTTCATCTGGATACATAAGTTTGTTGCTGATTTCAGTAACTCCATTACAGCAAGGTTCAGCCAGCTTCAGTTTATTTTCAAGTCAGACAAGTTATCTATATTCCTTTATTTTCAACACAAGAGCATGGCCTGTATCGCATAAATGTTTGTATTTTACAGTTTATTAATAGACTTGTTGCACTGAAGTGGTTCTGTGTTTTGTTCCGTAGTTCAGGGCTTGAGTCATTAGAAATGGTCCATTTGTTTCAGATTTGTTAGCATATTATTTAACTAGAAATTGATCTGACACATTTTTGCATATTTTTGCTGAGACTGGAAAATATTTCAATGGGAATAATCACAGGCCCGTCTTGGACTAATTTACATATAGATAAGAATCACACATTCAAAATGCTACAGATAGTGAACATGACTGTTACAGCTAAACATGCTGTCTTGAGATCAAAGGTGAAGTATATATGTCACCTGGAAGAGACTGTTTTATAATTGCGTGTTTAAAGACTCTTGAAAGGAATCCTGCTTATACTGGTATACTATTATTGATCTCTTTCATTGTAAACGAGTCCTTTGGGGATAGGCAAATTACCCAGGAACATGGGGGGAGAACCATGCTTCCTTTATCTCTTTGTCTTTATCTCTTTTACTTGTGCAACTGATAAAAAGTAATCCCTGATCCATGGAGCCTAGCGAATCAAGCAACCTAGAGCAAGAGCAGTGCCAGCTGCTCAGTTCCCTGAGCACAGCACAGGGAGATATTCTGAATGCCAAGATTTTGTAAACAGCAGGAAAAATCAAAAGTTGCCTAACCGCATGCTGCCTGCCTGAATTCACTAGTGTCAGGGACGGAAATCTCTGTCCTTTCTCTTTCTGTACTGAGCTGCTGCTTGGTGCTGCTACAGCACACCAGAAGTGTTTTGACCCAGAGGTATTTCCAGATGGTTTGATATCAGAAGCAGAATGTCTGAAACTCACACAGAGCTTTGTGACTGTTGTGTTCAGTAGCAAATCTGTGTTTATGGGGATACTGTCAATCATCTCACCATACTGGCCCGGATCATCAAGCTCATGGAGGCTGAGGGCAGAGCAGAATCAGTATCCCACTTCATCCATAAAATGCCTCACGTCAGGACCTTGGTCTGTAGTGGCCCTTCAGTGTGCTGCCCATGCAGGATTAGGAGGATTAGCATCACAGAAAATCATACCATAGCAATTGAAATGTTTTCATATAATTCCCAGTATTTTCCATGGCGTATGGGATTCAGAGAAATCTGGAATTTAAACTGACGCTGGCAACAAAGAGATCCAGTCAGCAATTTCTACTCACTTCTCAGTTCGATAAAAATCATCATTGTTCGGTCTGAGTGAAGAGTGAACAAAAAGCCTTGAGTCATCCCCTGCAGTGTTAGTTGTCAAACCATCAATGAAATATTTCAAGTCTGTGTCTCTGCTTCTTAACCACTTGTGAACTAACAGTTCAAATACTTCTTTTATTTTTCATGGGCCAATTCTCCTTATCCCTTACCTAAGGTCTAGTTAGAAAAAAATAGTGAAAAGGAGCTTGAACTTGTACAATCAAGTTGGTTTTGCATTACAAGTAGGGCAAAGTGACTTGTACTTGTAACAGTGAGAAGTGTATTAGACAATCACTCTGCTGGTGTGTAGTTCGAAAATGACTCGGTGAATACCTTTCCAAATTCTTCTAAAAGTAAGCAAAAAACTTTCCAAAGTCAAGGAAAAAATGTTTACTCATTTGATGTCTACCTAACAAAGGTAAAAATGAAGAGGCAGGAATCTAACAAGTGCTGAATAGAAAAAAAATCCTATTTCAAGAGTCTGTTTGTGACCTCATTGTGTGGCTCTCCTTTGAAAAATGATTCTCTAAAGTTTTTCCAGTTCCCATCCCGCACTCCAAGCTCTGTCCCTCTCTTTGCTCATTATTCCCAGTTTTAAAGATTGTGTGGGCTAACTTAAAAAAATTAAAGAAATCTTTTTAAAATGGGCATTTTTTTCCCTGATTGTAGTCCAATGGAAAACAACTATAGGCCTCTCCAGTTGGTTTCCCAGCTCCAGAAACATGTTTGCCAATTTGCAGTTTATGTAATTTGCACTTCAAAATGTGGGCACATAACCTCAATGCTCTCAGAGTTGTGGGAATAAACAGAATTTCTCCACAAATCTTCAGGGGAACTTTTAATCAAAAGTCTGCCTGGGGCCGGATGTTATCATGCAACATGAAGAAGCAGGATTGTGATAGATCTACTCCCAGAAAGGTTTAATCAAGTCTGTTCAGTCAGAGTGCTCTACCCTTGAGTCACTGATGGGCATAGACAATGCAGGGGTGTTGCAAGAATGTCCTTAAAGAAGCACGGCACTCTCTTGTCCCTCGCATTAAACGTGGACAGCATACAACACCAAGCCCTGCCTGCTTCTTGCTCCTTGGGTGATGGGTGATGTGTGCTCACTCCCCTTTCTAGCTCCAGAATAAACAAGGTGGAATGAATTCAATATCCTTTAAAGTCACATGCATTTGCATGTGCCTCTGGACAGTGTTTTCAAAACTCATTACTCCACAAATAAAGAATAATAAAAATATTTACCCTCATCAAAAGAGTAACCCTGAGGAAAAATCCATCAGAAATAGGACACCAACAGTACAACTTATTTATTTATAAGTTTGTAGAGCTGCATATGTAGAGCCGCATATGAATTTGATATTTTGAGTATTTAACTAAACATTTATTAATACTACCAAGATCTAATTTGAATCTCAGTTATGCCAGTGTTATTCTGAAATAACTCCACCAAGTTAATGTTTTTGAATCCAGCAATCCATTAACACCTTCAGTCTGGAATTTGCCCAAGCTTACACTTTTTTTCCTGAGATTGTGGAGTGAAGGCTCATGTCTGGAAGAGATACTAAAACAACCATTAGCAATTTGCTTAGGATGCCAAGGCATCAGAAAGAGTGAAAAGTGGCATAAGAATTTACTCCTCAGAGCAAAGACAGTGGGACAACTGATCTGTGGTATTGAAAAACATTTACTTTTTTTTCCCCCCAGGTATTGTGGTCGAGAAATGAAGGAGCATTTTATATAAGGTGGTAAGTCACAAGAGTGAGGCACAAAATCTCTGTCACCAGGTTCACCTGGAGCTGCATTAGCCCTGTGCAGTAGAACTTGTGGTATTGATCACATCATGCCCTCGTTCAGCAGGACCAAATTGCCCTAAAATTAATAGGAAGTTCATTTTCACCACCTGGTTGTAAAATTAATTAAGTGCACTGGTTGGGCAATGGTTGGAACAATATTTATTTTAACATTTTCCACTATTTCTTAAACCAAAACATCTTCTGCTTAAAATACATGGGACATTGAACTTTTAATAAATATGACTGTGTTGGAATGTGGTTACACTACTTCATGTGTATAAGGTAGGGGATTATTTTGAAGAAATAAGAGGACTGAAGGTATTACAAATGATTTCTCAGTTCAGTAAAAGAAAACATAACTTTTAGGAAAATGATTCACAGTAACTCAGGTTTTGGTTTTCCTCCTACAGGAAAAGTACAGGGTAAGTAGGGATAGAGCTCAGTAGGAATTTTCAACAATTCAGACTTTCAGTTGAAAATAATGATTCAGTCAAGGGAAAACTTAGCTTGGAATAGATTTGGTTTTAACAGTTTTTTTCCTACCCACAGGCTTTTAGGAATTATTTTCCAAATGTGTTTTTCTGTTCCTAATAACTTTGGAAACAGTAGCAAAGAAAAACTTACTTTTAAATGAAGAAAAAGTGAATCCACAACAATTTCTAGAATATGACTGTTCTATAGGAAAGCTGCTGAGAATTTAGTATCTTCTTCTTGTTGATGCTACATATATTTCTTTTTAAACAGTTTTTCAGACATATATGAGTAATTTTAGAGTCCTTTGGAATACCAGGAGTATTGGTATGATCCCCGCTGCCCCCTTGGCACAAAAAGCCTCGCTAACAGTAGGAAGCACTTGATGCAGGGAAAAGGTAGCTATCCCAAGCTGTACAGTGCAACCACCAGAGCCTCCAAAGGTTCATGTCTTTACCTCTCTGTGCTCAGACATGGAGCCCCTTCAGAGAGCCTGTGAGAAGGCAGAGGGGAGACAGTTTCACCTGCAGCATTTTAAATCATTCTGAGAGGGATAGATTTACAGCACCCCTTCAGGCTAGTGTAAGGGAGATGTACTATCCTGCAAACAGGGACTAGAGATGTTTTACAAATTGTAAAAACAGGGAGACAAAGCCAGAGCAAAACCAGAAGTGAAATCTAGCCAATCTTGCAAACTGCTTGATTATTCAGTCCCAGAGTAGGAGACTTCATCCCCTGAGTGAGCAACCTTTGAACCGATCTTATGCTAAGTTTCAGACTGCATTGATGACGGCCCTAAGTGTAAGGAGTGCAGGTTTCATCAAAAGTCTGCGAGCACACATGAAAGCACAGCAATTACAGAGGACAGGAATGAAGGGAGAAGCATTGACTTGCTGTGTGAATGTGAAACAGATCTTGTATCTTTCATAAATATTTACAAAGTAATTAGAAAAAAGGAAAGAAAATACACATCAACAAATGAGGCACATCAAAACACTGTCACTAAAGCTCGCATTTCAAAAAAGTTTGGGAGAAAGAGAAGCGCAGCTGTAGTCTATAGAAAACTTCATTAATGTTTTCAAATCACTCATAGGATTTAGGTGCTGAAAGGCATGCTAAATTGGGATTTATACATAATCAGATCATTGAAAAACATACAAATGGCTGCCAGGGAAAAGTACAATGTTCACTTTTGAAATTACAAAAAATCCTTTGTTTCAAAGAGTGAATTCACTAAAGTTTAGTTTCAGTGAAGCATGTTTTTGCTTTGGGTGTCATTATTTAGTTTGGCCTCCTTGCCAGAGAAACCTTTTTACTGACTGCAGCTCCTTCAACTGTTGTTTTTATTCTCCAGCAACTTAAAAAAAAAAAAAAAGAAGAAGAAGAAATCAAGGCTGCATCAGATGCTTCAAATTTAAATGAGAGCTGCTCTGTTTACCTTTAATTTTGAGATGGCAGTGGGGGTGAATTGCAAGGGGCTTGATTGCTTGCCAGGATTTCTCAAACAGATGTATTTGAACCTCCTCACTTAAATAATCTGGAAAATCAGGTTGGACTGGCTGAATCAAAATGCTGGCAAGTGGGTAAAGAAAACATCCATCCATCTCTCCATCCAGGCACCTCTATCGCTCCCATCGCCATGGTATCTGCGCACCTTCAGCAGCAATGTCATGTAGCAGCCTCAGATTCCACACACCACCAAACATGCCCTTGGCAAAAGCCCAGCAGCCTTGCCAGAGATAAAGGATTATGGATGTTATGCCTGTGCATACTAAAGAAAGGATTTTTGCACTTTAACAGCAGTTTCTGAGGTTTCTATAGCTAAGATATTCAAGCACACACGTATCCTAAATCTTAGGACTTAGCAATGATGAATAGCTCTGAATGTGCTCTTACAGTACACTCATTGAAGCCTTGTGATTAGAGAATGAATAAAACACATATTTCCTTTTATAGACAGATGGAGGTAGGAGGTAGCTTTTCAAATGGTTACTAGGTAAACTTGTTTGTCATCATTTTGTTTTCTTTTTTTATTTCTCTCTCT
>VXBT01003513.1:920088-1046436 GCA_013400235.1 Oriolus oriolus | reverse complement strand
TTTTTTTTTTTTTTTTTTTTTAATGTGAGAGCTGCCTGTCTCAGCACCTGTAGAGACAGGAATTATTTAGATCAGAATACACTCCCAGGAGAGGGGAGGAAATGGGGGCAGAACTGAACTCTATGTTTGGACACCCACCCTTGCTGAACGTAGTTCCCATGGATACAATAGAAAAATACATTTCTCTGCAAAGAATGAAGTTCCAGTAGATAAGGGGCATAATGTGTCCTGTACAGTGAGAACAAACTGTGATCCTCCTGAGCTGCACAGTCCATATCCTGTATCCGGGACTTGCATGACATGAAAAGGTCTGAATCAGGACCTTGAATCATTTCTCCCTGTCCCCAGCCCAAACTAGGCATTAAGCTAGTTTACAGGTACACAAACAAACAGATGGGATGCTTCATGAGATTTTATATTGCATGCACTTTGTAACCATTTAAGAATCAATTTGTTCCTAAGAATCAGAGTAGGAAAGAAAAGAGTAACTTTTTGGTATTACATGTTTATAGAGATGTACATGGTCTGAAGGGTTGGTCCTTTGCATTGGTGCATTGTGAGCCACCACTACTGGTCTCCCAGCTCCCATCTTCCTTGTGTTCTACCAGGTCAAGAGTCTACTTCTTTCTTCTGTTCTATACAGTTAAGCTGTGGAAGTCCTTCCCACAAAATGCTGCAGATGTGGAATCTTAAATGTGTTCACACCAGATTGATCGAACACATGATACACAAGCACTCTGAAGGCTGTTAAACAGAAAGCTACCACCACTGGCTTGGGAAACACCTCCTGCCTCCATGAGGAAGGCAGGAGAGGTCCTTGCAGCCACTGGCGGAGGAAACGTATGGGAAGAAGGACTCTGGTCCAACCACTAGAGAAGTTCCTACCCTCTGCCCTGTTTCATGGCTTTGCAGAGCCAAAATACATGACAGCTCTCCTAAACTTAAACACTTAACTGAGATTCTCCAGGTAGGAAAGGAGCTGCACCAAGGTGCACCCACATGGCCCCTGGAGAAGGGCTGAGAGGGAGGCACCCACTACACCCCCACCTAAAACCTGAATCGCCCTCTAGAAATACATCTCTTTCCATTGCCAGAGACTGATGGGTGGCCAGTGTTCTCAATTCCCTCACTGTCTAAAGGCTTAAATTTAGGTAGGATAAATCCAGGCCTATATTTTCATGTGAGCATTTACACAGGAAATGCTCACCACGTAATTGTTGGGAATGGACGTATAGAAGCTGTCTACACTAAGGAATGTGTGCCATAGAGGAACCAGGTTTGTTCCAAACTGTGGAACCCAATCCTTCCGATCTAACTGGAAAATTCTGACTTCTGGGAATTTAGGTTTAATATGTTTAATACATTTTTCATTTGTGAAATAATACATTTTTCATTTCATTTGTGTCTTCAAGTAATTGTAAGCTGAAAAGTGTTTTCAAAAATGCATTTCAAGAGAAAATAGCAATATGTTTTCTTTTGAAAGTCTCAAAAGGTCACTAGGGAACAGCTTTCATTTGCAGATTTCCTGTTAAAAAAAGGAAAAAAAAATAGAAATGTCAGACAGAACAGTCTAAAAATTGCTATTGTGGTAAAAAGCCACTTTTCAATTTAAAAATTGCCAATGACACAATGTCTTCCAGTTCTAATATCCAGTTTTGAAGTGCTTACTTAGATAAGTGGTATCACTGACTTTGTTAAAACGATGTGTAAATAAAAACAATTGTTATTTAAACATGTATATAAGATACCCTAAAGTTATGGTTTTGAAAATGATATAGTGTTTTTCCTTCATGTTGATGCCATTTGAAGTCTTTCAGCATCTTGAGAAACTCAGGTCCCTCAGCTGTTATCGATAGCGATGCTTCATATATCATTGTTATTCTGTTACTGCTTTATATCGAAATAATGTCTGGACCCCAGGCCTGGACAGAGCATTAGTCCAGTGCACACAGGTACAAGGGAAGGACAATTTGTAAAAGGTTTCAGAGAAATCGCCATGACATGTTGCAATGCAAATGTAAACAGCTTTCAGTTTGGCTGAGTATTAACACAACTACGTGGCCAAGGTTGGGGCACCGGAGTTTTGTGCACGCTTATTTAATTTGGGCTGTACTTTGTTAGTTTTATTTATATGGAGGAGGAGTAGTAGGGCAACCCCTGTCTGAATCAATGAAATATTTATAGAGCATGAAGCTGATCATGACTAAGGCCATGTTTACAATGAGAATAAAAGATGATGCAGAGAACCCAAAGCCAGTTCTGAGGCCAGCATTATCTCTGAAAAAAGATACCATAAAGTCAGATCAGTGTGACACTGTGAGTACAACAGTGTAGAACAGCAGAACTGGAGACTGTCAATCCCTGAACCTGGAAAAAGCAGAGTACTTGTGATAGATGGAGCAGCCACAGCCCGTGCTGTGTTGTAGCCTACCAAAGGACTGTTCCTGCACAGAGTGTATGTTGCGTGCTCCTTGGTGTGGCCTGACGAGGGGTGGGTGGTGTTTAAGGACACAGAGGATGGTGGAGGCAGCCCAGTGCCATTTAGTGAAGTTATATTGTTTCTGGAGCAAATTATCCCAGAGCAGTGGGCAGGATTTATTCCAGTGGAGATTCAGGACCCAGGAGCAGCCTGGAGAGTTAAGCAGTTCGGTAGCGTAGCTATATAACCCCTGCTGCTTGCCAGACACAAAGCCCCAGTCTGGGAGGATCCCCTGCCTAGCTCCAGCCTCCCCCTCTACCCAGCAAGCTCTAAAGACACCTGACATGAGGCACTGTACTGCTGCCAGGCTGAAGGGGACACAAAGCCAAGAGCTCAGCATGCCACACTCCACTGTCAGCAGAAGCCTTAACTGGCATACACTGGTTGCTAAAGAGTTAAACAACTTGCTTTCCCCTCCACTTTTTTTCTTCCCCCCAAAAATATCTCCATTTTTTTCCTAAGCCTATCGGGTTTTGAGGGTACTCTCTTCATCTCTGTCTTTGTACTGAAGACCTGTGGTTGATTTGTGGACTGCTATGTCTGAACAGTTCCCAGCCATCTTGTTACCAAGATTTAGGTCACAAACCTTGATACTAAATGGAGGAAAAATATAAAGGGTTTGTTCAAAACTAAATGTGTTTCCTTATTGTCTCATTTTTTTTCTGTAAAAAGGTGTATGTTTTAATGTCCCTGGTTACAGACTCTAATGTTGTTTTGTAATTCAGATACTGTGTCAAAATACGTACTTGTGTCTCTTCCCTGTTAGATACAAAATAGCCAATGAAACAAGAAATTCTATGTGAAAAACAAAAGATTCAGATTCTAAAGTACCACAGCCTAAGCGCCATTGTTACAGCAAGAATAACAGCCCCATAAAGGTAAGAAGGATGGTTTTACCCAATGCCAGATGTGATCCTGTCATTAAAAGGTTTCTTATGCTCAATACAGTCGAATAAGTAATGGACAGGATGTTCTTCATCTCACACTGGGGTATACGTGAAAGGTTGGATGAAGAGGCTGCCTGCAAGTGTTTGTTTCTTTACCCTGACAATAAAGGGAGTATAGAGCAATGCAGATGTCTATATTATAATGTTTGAAGTTAGGTGTAAACAAAATATTTACTTCTGGACTAGGATGTCTTGGTGCCATAAATGCTCAAAACTCTTCTTTCATACATGCTTATAATTATGAACTTGGCCCAAATATCAAAGATATTTAGAGATGAAACATATTTTAGACTATTTTTTTTCTAATTTACCTTCTGTGTTGTGGGGGGTTCAGCCTTCAAGGCACATTTCAGTCACATATTTAAACTCTCCCTTATAATCCAGGCAAAGCTGAAGTCTAAAAGTCTCATGTAACCAAATTACTGTGGAAAGTCAGGTTTCGCTATTCCTCTTACCTTTGCTAAGATTTATGAGTAGGTTTATAACATAAGAATTTGAAAGGTTTTTTCTAGAAAAATGTATGTGGTTTCTCCGAAAAGATTAAAAATCCTGTGTCTCTTTTTCACAGAGAGTACTGTGAGATGAATAATTTCAGAACAAAAAGGTTGTTGCACAGCTACAAAGACTTGCACAACGTATTGCTTTTTGAATGGCACGTAGTCGCTGTGGATCCTGTCTGAAGAAAATGTTGCTAGGTGGCTGATAAATAAAAACAAAGTGGGTTGGATCCGTAGCTGAGTCTGAACATGAATTTTCAGAATTAGCAAATGAATATGCCATGAACAAAGGAGCCAGCAAGGAAACAAGGAAAATTTTCAGAGTAAAGCCAGAGTTACCTGCATTGCTTTCCCGAAGTAGTGAGGCACAGTCAGGTGCAGCAGCCGCCACTGTTACGGGGCTGCAAAAATTAAGACAATCAAGACAAAAGTAAGTTAAATTTAAGGTGGAACTAAGGCAGATTTCTAACACAGAACTGCAGATTCAGCCACTGCAAATGGTGGCCTTGGAATAGGCAGAAGAATTAACTTAGGTAAGGGATGAAATCAGGTGAAAACACAGCAAGAAAGAACATTTGAAATTATTTATTCTGAGATAAGTGCAGTCTAATTCTATATATGTTATTTGACACAAGATAGATAAATACTCTTTTAAAGTGATAACCTGCAAAATTCAGTCAACTTGGGAGATCTTACGCGTGTAGAACTTGAATTTACAAGTTTAGCAAACTGAGGTGGGTTTTTATTTTTTCATAGAATATAATTAAAAGTTGGTAACTATCACCTCAAAGTTATTATTTCATTACTCTAACCACAATTCCATATTATTTTCCTGTAGTGGGACCCCAAAAGTGGGATCAGGCAATGCCTCCAATATAATAACTATAATTTGTTTGTATTGAGAGTTTTCCAATTTATTTCTTTTCAACCGTAGTTTATCACAACATACCTACAGACCTCACACATGGACAGATTTTCTCTCTTAAAACAGAAACTAACTCTCTGACTTTCGAATTTCACTGATCTAACAGTACAGCACTATCCATTTTAAAGCGAGTGAAAAACATTTCCTTCTTTTCCTTGGAATTGAAATTTCCCCTCACAGTGATGGCAGAGAAAAAGAGATGTTCAGAATAGGTTCAGCCATATGAAGGGGTGAATTTTAAAGGCACCTTATGCAAAACGTGTTCAATAACTATTTTTTTTCAAATGTACAGCTCTGCAGGGCTAGAAGCAAGAACTTCATATTAATGCTTATAGTTGAAGAGGTCCTTAAATAAATATTTGCCCCCAGAATTGTGACACTTTTATACTTGGGAGCAGAGATTTTTGAAGATTTTTATGGTTCTTCTTCACCCCTGAAAGGTTGGATTCATGGTAAGTGGGGCATGTGATTTTCAAGGCTACATACCCCAGTCTCAGTAAAAACAGGCAAACCTTCCTCACTGCTCTGATGGTTACAAACCTCCTTCTAATTTCCAGCTTCAATTTATTCGTGGTGAGTTTATACCATTTGTTCTTGTGCCAACCTTATCCTTTATTTTTAATAGCTTTTCAACCTCCCTGTATTTACCTGTCTAATGTATTTATAGAGAATGATCACAAGTCCTCTCAGATCTTTGCTAACTTTTTCAGTGTCCTCTGGTAAAATACATTTAAAAGATTCTGCTCTTACATACACTGCCCATTCAGAATACATATTATGGTATAATTTTTCCTGCCAGTTAAACAGAACGATCTCCACAGTTTACCCACAGGTTTCTACTGCTGCATGCAGCAGTCACCCCAGCTTGGGTGTTTATTTCCTTACTAATATAGTCTCCTTTGCATCCATATACATGTATACTATGTAACTTATTCTTGAAGGAATTACATTTTGCTCAGGCTGTAGATGAATGACCAAATGAATATACAGTTTGTTATTGTCAATTAATTATCTATGCTGCCTTTAGCCTGAAAGCAATACATATTTCAAGGGCTCAGCACGAAGTAAACTGAGGTAACACACAGTCATCCCATGAAAATGGGTGAAGTGTTGATGAGACTGTATAAGCATTCAAAAATTATAAACCAGACTCCCAAGTCAGTCATAAAAACCATGAAATTACAAAAAAAGTGAGGTTTTCATGCAGCTTTTGACAGTTTGAATTTTCATGAACCAAACCTTTCTCTGCAACTTGGAAGGATTATGTATCAGCGTCATAAAAAATGAGATAGAATTTTCTTGTAATTAGCTGACTTCAGCGGAGGTTTAGATAAAAAATACAAAATATTATGAGACTTGTGATAAAATCTTAGTAGTCAGCACTGCTGAGTTATAGAAACAGAGAACTGTAGGTGGAGGAGCCAAGGGAACAAAACAGACATCACTTGGCTGTTGATGGGTTACCTGGAGGTCCAGAGAAGAACATGACTTTAGGAAAAACAGGGGATTTAAAATGAAAAAGTGAACATCTAAACAGTGTTCACACTACAGTTTTGAGCAATGCTGTGAAGAGGATCCCTTCTCATGAAAAATTACTTCACGCAGCACCGATGGTAGCTCTGTGTCAGGAAAGAGGCTTTTGGCTTCTTAACATGTCATCATTTGCATGCTTAGAAGTCCTGCGGCTGTTTCAAAGCGTGCTGGAGAGTAGCCTCTCTCAAAGGGGAATTGCACAGCAGAGATCACTGGAGAACAGCTTGCTCTGGTCACAGCTGCTCCAGCTGGGAGAGTGGTCAGCTGCACGCTTCAGGCAGTTTTTCAGCCTCTTCTGTAGCCAGGAGTGGATCCAGCCCAAGAAGTATGAGGTGCAATAGGTTCGAGCAAGCGCCTGAGAAGTCCGTAAAGCCAGGGGAGTTATTTTGAACTGGATCTTGAAACCAAAAAGGAACTAGTACAGTTGCTTCAATGTGGGGGTGATGTACTTCTCTGTGCTTGTGAAAAGGTGCCAGCAGCACTCTGCACACAGTTCTAGTCTGGAGGTCTGGGACTTCTGGAGGCCAAAGAGAAGCAATTGCATTGATGCCAGTAAAAAGTATATGGTATGCTGAATTTTAGTTCAAAAGCAGCATGACTAGCACACCTTCCAAGGGAACAAATAACCACAAAAAAGAAAATCAAACAATGGAAATTGTTTAAAGAAGAAAAATCACATTTAATTGTGAATTGCTTCATGTGAGGCAAGGGAGCCAAACCCACTGAGTGTTTCAGCTATGCTTGGTTTATTGAGCACAGTGGGCTTGTCTCTATCACCTGACATAGTAATTTTAAACTATCTTTGAATTATCTTTTTTAATTAAATTTCTGGGGTATGATTGGATTTTCTGTTTGAGTGATTATTTGTTTGCTTAGAAAACACACTAGACATCTTGCTGTTTGACCTTTCATTTACTTCAGATGAGGGCTTAGGAACACTGAATAGCTGGGCACTATGTTAACAGCCAGTCGACTGTAGCTCCAAAGCAGGAACATCCTTCCCAAGCAGGAGTCCCTCCACCACACCAGAATTACCTGGTAACATGCAGGCAGAAGCCTGCATGCTTCCCACCAGCTTTTGCTGCTCATGTATGATATTTCATGTCTGTCTGTTCCTTGTCAGCCACACTGAATAGCCCTGTAGCCTTTTCTGTGGCTACAGCCTGGCCACAGCTGAGAGTACTGGAGGAGGTGTTGAAGAAACTTTAACATGTTCTGTGTACCCACGACAGGTGCAGAGGAGGAGAAGACAGGTGGTGGGGGATAGGGCTGTGGATGAAGCTCAGCCTCAGCCACCGTTTTGTATCCCTACAGCAACAGTAATTGTTACACCTAGAAACAAACAGAACCAGTTAACGTTCTACAGACCAGAGTACAGCCAGAAATGGACATTTCACTGTAATTTCAGTGGTAGGGCAGTTAAGCAAACCTGAATGTTTCTGACTAGCCCCCTCCTGTATCTCGTATCACAGAATCAGAGGCACAGTATCAGCACAGGTGCTCAGTTGGTAAAAACTAAAGAGGGGATTAAGCCACTTGGCTACATTATCACTAGAAAAGCACATCCTCATAGAGACTGAACAGGCAGCAATCATTCTAATGTGAATGCTGGACTAAGCCCAGAAATAAATTTTAAGAGAATGACCTTTCCAACCACTCATAGCCACAGTTAACCCTGGAATTAAGGTCCAGCTCAGATTAACACCGATTTATGGAGTCCTTAGATTTTATCCTAAATAATGCATGAGTTATCAAAACAGTGACCATTGTAGTATTCTGGGTTTTTTCCTTCCGTTGAGGGAAAGATAAACATTATTACTATTATTAATTACTGATATTACTATTAATAAAAAGGATCACAGGCAGACCTGGTTCCTCTGTTTGCCACACCCAATTCCCTCTTTTTAAAGAAGCTCCTAAGCAAATCTCTCAAAGTTGTGCAGGGGTCTGGTGAGCCATTTAGGAAAGGAGCCTTCTCACCTAATTTTGCCCTTGTACCATGTAGACATCTATGTCTGACCTAGTCATGCTAGTTATCACTGATGAAAGGAATAAGCACGCAGGACACATTTCAGCTGGCTTTGTGTCTCTGTTATGGTAGACACACATCATGCACTACGAGCACCTCTTTCACTCTGGTGACTGTTAAGGAGAACCATGCTGATTAACTCAGATGTGAACATCTATAGGTAATGTGTAGATATTTGCATGCCATTAATATACTCCACCCTTTCTTACCCTTATGACATAACATCACACGTGATCCTAAGTCTTTCTGCTTTGCCTGCTTAATTGTTGTTTGCTTGTTTGTTTATGATGCATCGAATATCTGTGCTTTATCACCTTTGCACACACTGCAGCTTTTTCATATAGGCACACCAAATTTCTGACCACACAAGGTCTGAAACATTCATTCATTTTGGCACCTACAAACATACAACATACAAGTGCTTGCTCATGCCCAAGCAGAAATCATATTATGGGAGTTGATCTCATAATACCAACAAAAAATCATGATTGTTCCGTGCTAAATGACCTCAGTCATGACCTGCAGATTATCTGCGGATGATCTGTCCTCTGTGACTTCCTGACTGTTTCTCAGGCTATTCCGCTTCACAGTTATGACTGGCTGTGATGAACTCAGCCAAATGACTCAATTTCTTAGTATCTCTGATTAAAATGTTATGCTTTCAAAACCAGTTCAACAGTTTTCATTTAATTCTAAAATGAAGTTTTGTTTCTGATGGGAAAAAAGGTTTGCTTTATTTCGGATTTTCCTTTTTAATATTTCTGTCTCTCTCTGTTGTTTTGGGGGTGGATTTTTATGCTCTTTGTTCACTGGAAAAATCACCAGAGATTTTTTTGAATGATTGGAAAACATATTTCTCAACTTTTGAATCCTTTGAAACTTTATTCTAGAAAAGGTCTTGTTACAAGAATGCTATTCAGTCTGTTCAGTCCCTTTCCCTTTGCATTTTTCATGTTTTCTGTGGGAGAAAACGCAGGGAAAGAGGAAAAGACAATAACTGAAAGCTGATACACTATTGAAGGAAGAAGACTGTATTCTCTGTTTTAAGATCTTTTGAAAAATTAAGTATTTGATCAAAAGAATTATTTCACAATTTTTGGGGTCTTTTTTTTTTTTTACACAAACACAACATTTCCTCAAGAAAATGACAATAAATTATAATTTGTAACTCAAAGTCTCTTAAGATAGACTCATATTTCCTTATAGCTCCAAAGGCAAAAAAAAAAAAAAAAGACCTTTTCTGCTTTAAAAAATGAAAAATGGTTTATTTCTTGAGCATTTTTGGCTAGCCAACACAGATATCTCATCCAGCTCCTGTGTTTACTTTCCATTTTCAAGCAACCTAAATTTACATTCACACTATAAAAGTTTTTGACCATTAATACTGTTCCCAGAAGAGAAGGTTTCAACTGCTACACCCAGCCAGTCAGCCAATACTGTTCCAGAGAGAAGGAAAGCAAAAAGTCTCTGCAGGTATGTATACTCCACCAGACTTCTTAAGCCCTTCATGCACAAAGTTTTAACTAAATTTATATGGAAAGTACCCTTCCCTCCTGTTTCTCCCTCCAAACACTAGCTTACGCCACCAGCATTGTATCTGAAATCACCGAGGACACAGAGACAAAAGAGCCCATGAAGGTTTCTGGAAAGTTTCTGAAAGTTTCAGCCAGCTCCTGACTTCCCCGGTGACCCCCAAGAGATACACAAGGGAGCATAATGAGCCTGAATGATGAGCTGCTCTTTGTCACCAGCCGCCTTTCGAGTCTCTGTCTGCAGACAAAGAGCTTAGCAGCAGATAACCTTTGCATTGTCCATTCTGCTCCGAATGGGCAGATGAGAAGAAAATAGCTCTCAGGAGATGTAAAGCTAGAGATAGTCAAACAGAAAAGAAAGAAACTAGAGCTCTGGAAAATCTCTGTGAGCATAGTGGGGAGTTCGGGACATCTGTGCAGCGAGGAAAGGCTGTTGGTGAATTATTTGTCTACGTGACTTGATTTTGGAGACCGACTTGTCATGTGGCTTTAACATGATTGTAAGATGGTCCTTCTCATAATTTTTATCCTCCTCACCTATGGTGTGAAGCAACAGGGTACAAACCAAGGAATTTAACTCACCCAGCAATGTCAGCTCAGGTGCTGAAACCCAAGTTTTTAGCAAGCTACCTGCTTTTACATGAGTACACGAGTTGTGCTACATGCACACCATTTCAGAATTTAGACTGAGACAGAGTCTGTGTATAGTGAAGACAATAGAAGAGGAAGAATAAAGAGTCAAGCTTTTTTCCAGCATTCACTGAATAAAAGTAAAACATCCAGTTTGATACGTGTTTTTAAATATTTCTCACGGAGATGAAAATAAACTATTGTTTTCTTTTAATTTTTGCTATGAAATGTCAAAGCAGTGTTAATATGTTGTTCTGTGGCATAACAAGATATTGCTGAGAAAGAAAAGTCTCAAGCCCTTGATTTTAAAGGTGTTAAAAGGTATGAATTAATGGATTTTTCAAAGGTAAGTATTTAAGTGCTTACCCATTTAAGTCCTTACCCATCTTTAATCCCATTAAAGAGCTCTTTGCATCTGACATTTCTTACCGGCTCTTTTGAGGACTGACCATCTGTTTTAAAGAAGAGTTTTTGTACAGTCATCTTTAAACTACTTGTATTCCAGTTGTTTTGTAAAAATGTCAGTAATTCTATGAGCAGACATTAATGTACCACACAACTAGGCAAACACCATTGTTTCTAGTGGAGTCTGAGGTGTGCACAATTTAAGCAGTTTATGAATAATCTATATGCTCAAACTAACTTACATGGAGCTTTTTCAGAAATATTTCACAGACATTTCACAAAGAGAGAAAAAGACTAATTCTTTTTTACTGTTGTCCCAACTCTACAAGACAATAATAAGAGTTATCAAAATCAGGTTTGGGTTTGGGGGGGCTTTTTGGGTTGGTTTTGGTTTATTTGTTTGCTTTTAAACACAAGCTTTCTTCTCCCCAAGGTTACCTCCTGTATTTTGCAAAAATAAAGCATGTAAATGCCTACTTTAGAAACTGAAACAGGGAATTAAAATGATATTCAAAAGGCGCTGAATTCATCTAAAACTAAAGTACATTGTCAACCACCTCCACTTGCTCCAGGCACTGATGCCATGATTAGCTATGCAAGAAGCTACCTGCTGGTTTAGAATTATATGAAGTCACCTCAGGGTATCTACAAGCTTCTCACGCACAAGATACTGACAGTTTCTTTACTTGGCTTGAAACACAGTCATTGCTACATCCAAGTACTATATCATAGATTGTTATTTCACAAGCTGTCATTAAAGTAGCTTGCCTTATTCTCACCAAACAATTAGCCTGCAAACAGTAATGGTTTGTTCCAAATACCCTCAAAGACTACAAGACCTCTAGCATTTTTCAGGTAACAACTTCTCATCTGAAGTATGAATGTGCACTGTTTTTTAATAATAGAGAACTGGAGGGGGGCAAAGAGTTTTATAATCTACCTTTACAAAGCAACTTAAACTGGGGAGGGGTGGCAGGAAAGAGGAGACTTATCATGGTACAAAGATGCCTGGTAACAAAGGTATCTGTGAACCTGAACAAAAACATGTATGTACAAGAGTTTGGAGCTAAATTGTTTTTTACCTGAACTGGCCAACTTTCTTTGGAGAACCAATATTTTATTTTAATTGTTTATGGTCAGTTACTGTGTACATGAAAAGCAAATGAGGACGGTGCTGGGAATTAGATATAAGAACATACATAGTTGAGCTGTCTCAAGATAAGCAGCATAAATGTTGTTTATTCTGTTTAAAGTCAGTGATAATACTTCATTCAGAAGGGGCTTGACCTGCATTCACTGGTGTTTTTGCACACTTTGTCTGATGATTCCTGGTTATCACCAACTCACACCACACAAGGAAAGGATGAGCAGTTCCAGTTAGATCAGATGCTTTGTACTTGTCCTTCTGCAAATGCATCAATAAAACTTGATACAGACAATCAGCTTTGTCCTTCAGTGTTAAGGTTTCTCCTAGGTTGAAGTCAACAAAACTACTGCATTTTGCAGGGCTCCTCTGACATGAACACACATTCCCTTAAAAAGGTGCTTTGGTAACTGCACACTCCATTATTCAAGATTTCATTTGGATCAAGTGACTCATTTTTACTTGTCTAACCAGATCTTCATTGCTATAAAAAAATCTAACAATCAGTCTTTGCTCTACTCTTCCCAGCTTCTGTGCTTACTTACTCATTCCCCCTGAAGTGCGTCCATACAACCTTCCTCATTCTAGTCCTTTTACATTTGTCAGATGGCACTCATGATATTTACATGTGTTTGCATGTCAGGAATCCCTGCTTGGCACAGCAGGGCACGAAGGTGCCTGCTAATAATTCTAGCAGGGAAGATGGGAATAGATGCTGTCAGCACCAGTCAGGAGTAATCTGCACCTTTGAAAATGAAACCATTTATATTTAGACACATAAATATAGACTGAAGAATCTAAATTTAATTCTTAGGCTGAAAATGTTGACCTCAATGAACAAACCCCTCTGGTAAGAGCTGCAGAAGAATGGTATTACTAAACAGTTGAAGAGGATGATCTGAACTCTTCAGTGCATTAATCTCCTGGTACAACTCCATGGCCCTTAAGCAAACACTTCCTTGAAAATTATCTTGATCTTACCTAGCGCATAGGACTCACATTTTATTGTAACTGGCCTTAGACAAAATGCAGGTGCTGATCAACAAAAAACCCGTATTTTTGTAGCTGAGGAACAGTGAGACACACTGTCACTGGGACCACATATCTGAGCTTTGAGAAATTCAGGAGTGTGCAAAGGACTCAGAACAAATGAGATATCCCATAAACACAGGTACACAGACACACATATGTATGTGTATACATAAATAGACAGTCTTCTTATCTCAAAGATCACATGCTGTAATCACCAACAAGGCACAGCATCAGAAAACCACAAAAATAGGAAGTAGAGGGAAAGAGGAAAAATGGAAAATAGTCGCCCTAATGCTAATGTATTCACTGCTTCAGCTGAGATTTCACACTCTGTGTTATTCAAAAACATACTCATTAGTGACTTCAAAGCACACGGAAGTCGACATAAAGGCTCCCATTTGTCTACCATAGACCTTTGAGCGGGCGTTTGAAAACACATGGCTACCTGCTTTGTGTCAGGTGGTGTTAACCAGTGCAGAATGTCACTCACCAGCACAAACCATCCGCATGAATACCTTTCCTGTTTCTTCTACATTTTGCTGTCAGCTTGTCATACACGAGTTGCTTCACAATAACAAACAGACCATGGCAGGTTGGATTAATATCAGTTTTTATTACAGCGGTTGCAACCATTAATTATCTGGCTGACTAGCGATGAGATGTGGTTCTTATCTAACAGGTAAGGGTATCAAGTTCATTAAAGTTCATCAAATATAAAACTAAAAAATTTGGCTGCTGCAACTTTTCTAGAAGTCTCATAAGAGAAAAATCCTCAAGCATATGCAGTCATACGACTTTTGCTTTTCTTATTGTTGTATAGAACTCAAGCTTGTATTAAACGAGAAGAGCAAATGAAAATTAGTTGGATGAGTATTTCAAATTGCTCCCATCTTAAAATCATTTGTTCTTCCCAAAAAAATATTTAGTAGCTTCCTTAGTGGGTGTTTTCTGTTATGATTTAAAATTATATCTTATAAATCCCTTGAAGAATTATCCTAAAAACACAGGGTGAAACTCAGGCCTATTGAAGTCAATGCCAAAACTCCCATTGACTGCAGCTGAGCCAGGATTCCACCCACAAAAAGATTCAAAACAAGAAATTACAGAATGTCCTTTTTTTTGTAAATGCTTAAACCCATCGTTCAGTGCCCTGTTCTTTGTGGTTTTAATCTTCATTTTTACCTTGTCTTTGAATGAGGTGTTTGAGTCCTAATTCAGCTTACAAACTACCTTTAAGCACGTTTTTCATGCATTTATGCTGATATTTTTAAAAATATTCACTGTGGGCTTATACAATATCTAGAAAGAAAGACAGTATGTGCACTTATTTCTTGCTTTTGTGTATCCAAACATTTTGGAGCTTCAATTTGCATGTATATTAAAAAGCTTGATTAAGGCAACCGAAAATATCTACTTGTAAATGACTTCAGGGATAACAGTTTGCCTTAAAGAAAAAGCACAATTTCTGTAACACAAGATAAGAGTCTTTCTTAAATGCATTACATCTTGAATTTTAAGTGTTTGGCATCCAGATGACATTTTAAGAATTTAATGTTATTATCCAGGAAATAATAAAGTGGTTATAATTTATACACAGAAATCTTGCTTGTGAAGCTCACAGGGCTGCTGCATATGCAATGTATCCAAATCAAGGCTAAAAAGCAAGGAAATGAAACTGTAAGCTACATGAAAGCATGCAGATCCTACTTTTCCTTTCAAAACTTGTTAATTAGTGCCAGAGCACAGGCTGCCTGACTCCTAATGGAACTTCCTTGAGAGCACCAAACTCCTGCCATCATTTTGACCACTTTTCCCAAATAGCCATTTAACAAGACTTTGCACTCAAAATGTAAAAGCTGTGGGATGAATACAGGGAGTCACTTGCACTGAGAGACAGTCACCCAGCAAACACACATTCAGACCAGGAGGGAGGAGGAACCTCACATGAACAGAGCAGATGCGTGGGCACAGCAGGATGGGCATCTCTGTCTCTAGCAATGTCCTGTGCAAAGAAGTCCAGGCAGCCTGAGCCAGGCAGTGCCTCCTTCCAGAGACACTGGGACTCCCAGGTCTGTCCTCCATTAATGGGAAACAAATAACTGATGTTGCCATACAATTCAGTCAGTATGAGAAAGTTTTAATGAGATTAAGAACTGCACGGAAAATGTCTAATTAATCCACTGTTTTCGTTCTAGCTCTTTGCATTTGCTTGCCAGATGAAAATGATAATAGGATAATATGGTCTCTCAAGCAAGAACCTAACTGTCTCTGGCTTCAGGGTATTAGATGACTTATTTTCACAAAAGGAGATATTAATAGTGCTCATTAACAACAGACAGACTTTCTCTCTATAGACTTATAATAACTCAGAAAGGCAAGAAGTGTCTATTTTAGTGGGGCCTGGGCAGTGCTTATCAGCACACACAAAACACATGTTGGTGAGGCTCAGTTTTTCAGGTAGAAAAAGGAACCTGCTACCCTGAAGAGGTCTGGGGTTCTGGGAAAGCATGACAAGTGAAGCAGCTTGTCAGCAATTTCAGTGTGACGTTCGTCAGAGCGAAAATGACTTGATGTCACCCAGGAGTATATTGCCCATTGCTGGTCTAAATTTTGCAAGAAACAAAGGTGGCATAACTGAATTCAGTTCTAGGTGACATCATGTTCTGAGTTAACATAAGACCTGAATTCTACATCTCACCAATCTTCACTCCTCCAGATGAATTCAAGAAGGTGGTAACTTTCTAGAGAGCTGCAAAAGCTCTCTACCCTTTGCAGCCATCTCACCCATCATACTGCACTTCTCCTGTCAATTGTGAGAATCACCATTGCTCTGTGTCCTCAAGGTGTCACAGGGGCAACAGCACATTCCTTGCAGAAGCCTCACAGGACTAGAAATATCTTGCTCCTATGACCTCTCAGAGCCAAGCCTACTGATTTTTTCGAAGGTGGAGCAGACTCCTTATTAATTGTAGCGTTTCTTTCATGTAGACCTGTAATCACAACTTCTTTGTTTCAGACTGACAGTATTGCTTCTGATCTACAAACTCCTGAAAGGCTTGACATGTATTTACTTTGAGAACCACCTCTTCCCCTGCTCTGTGCTGCTGCTGCTGAGAAAAGGCAGCTGAAACTGAGAAGACAAGAAGCTCTTGCTGTATCATGGAGATGAAACAAATTTAGTTGGATATCTGGAGGATAAAGGTTGTAACTTTGCTGTTATGGTGAACTGGACTGCACTTTCAAGGATCTTTAGGGGATACCCGCACTCCATTACAAAGAAGTGATACATTTATGGTACCACTGTTGGATTCATTTACTCCAGTGCAATGCAGAACGAGGAGCACAGAAAACAGGCTGCAAAAATGCCATGGATCTCATGTGCTGTTAAGTCCTCAGGAGAACATTTCAGAGCCTTTCAGTAGATTCACACAAAAACTTGGTCCCTTCTGCTGCTCTCTCCCAGGAGCAAAGTATCATTGCCTTTTTATGCAGCCTGGCATTTCCAACTCTATGCCTACAGGCTGGGAGTCACAGCAAGTTTCTTGCTGATCCACAAGCATTTTTGAGGGTATACCTGTAGCAGTTGGATAACCCTGGCTCAACTGTGCCTGGAAGAAAGCATCACCAAGAATGCCTCAGTCCCTTCTTTCCTCCTCAGCTGCTTCTCTTTTCTTCTCTGGATATTTGGTCACATGAAAACATGGCAGCCAGCATGAAGGCAGCTACAGGTACATGTATGATAGTTTTAGTCTCTCTCTCTGAAGGAGACAATTTAACTCACTTCTCTCTGATGGGAGTAGTCCAGACTCTTTCCCCAGAGCTATTTGAAACAGGTGCTGTGGAGCTTGCACTGGCACTTCCAGTAGTGTGTGGAGAATCTCACAGGTATTTCAAGCATCCCTACACTCACTAGTCTGTAGGCATGTAAGATCCTACAGACCCTGTCATGGTGAGAGAGTACCTTCTCTCATCTGAAATTGTTTAAAGGATTAATTGATAAGAATATGCTTTCATGTCAAAGCTGTGATTGCTCTTTCTCAGTGCACATAATGAGACTGTCAAGAGAAACAGGAATTGTTTCAGGTGAAGCTGTGAGGACTGTATGGTACCTAGTGATGGGACTGCTGCACAGGGAAATAAAGGCAGTGCACAGATAGGCTAATTTTAGTCTAATGAGGTTCACCACTCCTCCTGAACAGGTTCAGGGCACTTAAAGCTAGGCTTCTGCTTTGTTTTATCTACAAAGGCAGACTGTTGAGACTGTCCTCCCCATCCTGATGTCCGCCTTTGAAAGCACAAACCAGAAAGCAATTGGGGCTTTTCAGAGTGAGTGCTTACAGCAGCCATGGTCCGGCATCTGGGAAGAGAGAAGGCTGCTGGGGACAGGGAACACATCTGTCAGAACCTGCCTGAGCTACCTGCCTGCCAGGGGCCCTGTGCATTAAAAAAGGAATTGATAAAGCAAGGAAGGGACACACAGAGGATAAGTCTCAGGGGATAAAGCTCAGGTAAACATACCAGAGCTGCTCGTTAGTTCAGGCAAAGCTAAAAATGTAGCTGTGACAACAGAGAACTTTGGGCAAGGTGCAAAGGCTGATCAAAAAGCTGACAAAATACTTGGGTAGTTAGCTCATGCGCGTGTTATGTGCTATCCCTACCTGGGGAAGGAGGCACAGATTGAGGATGACAGAGGGACAGCTGCAGAAGCTGAAGTTATCGCATGAGGCTACGCAAGGCAACAAGCCTTGTCATCTCTCGTCAGAGATGCGTGGGGGGGATGGAGCAGCTCAGCCACCAGATGTTACTTTTACCTTATTCACTGTAGACACGGATGTCCTCCATACTCAGCAGAAGAGTATCTAAGAGATAGCAATATTGTACAAGTGCTTGCATGTTAAAACTACTTGTGTCCTTCGACTAGGGACTTTGTTCCACTAGACTTTTGCTCTTGGCTTTCTGGAAAGTCAGAAAAGGTAAGTGCACTTCTCAGGCCTCATTTTGTCTGCCAGTATTACCCACGGGGGTCAGAAACCCCCTTACATCATCTTACACGCTTGTTGCCTTCAGAGGAATGCTCCTGCCTCTGAGGAAAGCTTAGCTGTGTAGACCATGACCAGACTGATTGTGTTTCACAACACAGAGTTCAAGTTGGAGGGAAAACAAAGCAAAGTACATGTGCTCCCGTCCTACCTGCTGCCTCTGACAGAGGTGGTGTTTTAGAAACCTAGTAAAAATACCAGCACTTCCAAATGGTGATAAGTGCTGTTGGGCCCTAAAGCTGCATTCTGGCATCCTCGGGGCATAATTGGCTTTAGGATCAGAGCTGGTGAGGGCTCACAGCCCACATTAAGAGAAGAGGCTGTTAAGGGGCTATCTGTAAATCAGTACAGTGGCCTCAGGCCTACCTTTGGAATAAAAAGCTCCACTTTTACAGCAGCAAAGCCCAGATCCTCAAAGACATTCAGATGCTAAATTCCCATTGACCTCTCTTTAAGGTTTCAGGCTTCGAATTTCAGCATTTTGGAACCAAGTACACAAACAAGTTTCTCAGGTCTCTCTAAAATCAACATTAACCTTCCATTTGTTTCCAGCTTACAATTTATATCAAACAGTGATGACAGAATTCAAGGCAGAGTATTTGACAGGTAATAATAACATCACATCTGCTTTGTGTTTCTGGGTGAAAATCCAACAGGAACAACTAACACCAAATTCTTTCACTGTAATGTAGTCTTTACTCCTATGACTACTGAAGCAAATTGCACCTACAAATGCTAAAGGCATACGTGGACTACATGACACAAGTAAATTTAAACTGGAACTGACAGGATGCCCTAAGACTAGCACTCCCACAATATGGAAATGTTGAAAAGTCAAAAAACAGTCAAAAAAATAATTTATTTTGATAACTTGTAAAAATTTACAATAGATCATAGAATCATACAATGCATATTTTTAAAAAAAAAATAAAACCAAGTGATATAATGCTTTGAACAATTTGAAGTTGTATGTATTTAATGTTACAAATAATTTATAATTAATTTTAAAGGTATTTCAAAAGTAGTGGAGATACTTCATTTGAAAAGCTTGTAGAGATATAATGGTGAAGAGTAACTCAGACCTTAAAATGTCTTGTTATGCTGATCTTGTCAGTTCATATACACTGGTCATGTGGATGGGTATAGTATTACATGTAATGGAGAATGAGAAATTTGCTGAAATCCATGCTTGAGGAGGGATGGAATACCAATTTTCAAGAAGTGCCTGATAAATGTTGAATATGAATGACTGAAATACTACTTGAAAGGGAAGAAATGCTGTCAAACTAAAAAAAAAAATGTGACTCCTGGCTGAACCAAAACTGTAGTCTTTAAATGGAAGCTCACCAAAAACTTTTTCCTTGCCCACTGGCCAACAAGTTGTCCGTGAATATTTTTGGCATTAAGTAGTTTAAATTAAAACCACAGTGCTCTATTTCATCACGATTTTTTTGATACCCAATGCCAGACACTATAAGGTTTGAATGACAGAGCCACATCGCAGTTTTTAATTCCAAGTGTAACCTGTGGAGAGGCGCGAGCATTCCAACTGTGTCTAGAGTATCTGGATTGCCAGACTTCAAATCCCCTGTAAACAGCCTGTTGCAAGCCTAAAAATAGCTGGACATGTGTAGAACCTGATGCAGCAGCTTTTAGAAGGAAGATTCCCCAACCAAGGGACGAGCAGAAGGCATTAGGAGTTCAATGAGTTATTATAGCTGATTTTCATTTTAGATTTTTCTTCCTTTCTATCTACCTCATTATCATGCTGTAAATAATACTCTGAGTCAGGATATCATTTAGAGGACTCTGGAACACTTTTTTTTCCGCCTTTTCCAGATGCAAGGTGTAATTTAATTTTAATTGGTTTTCATTCCCATTTAAATATTAGCAGAACTGCCACTATAGAGAAGGTTTACACACGTGGACCTTGTTTTTTGACAGCTGAACTCCAGTTATTTCAGGACTGGGAGGATTTAATCTTCTTCTCCTCACCCTTGTGAACTGATCTTTTGGCATCTAAAAACACCTCAGTGTCAAAAGTCTCCAGAAACTGTCCCCTGAATTGTCAAGAATTCTCTTCGCATATATGGAATTAATTTGTGCTATTGATGTGCCTTGGGTTGCCTGAAAGTCTTCCAGAAGAAAAGCAAATTGCCACAGGCCATCTTAATTGTTCTCTTGCAACAGCTGGCCTAAGTGTATGGCATACATGTCTTCCATCAGACATGGAAGTAAAACTGGTGTCCTTTAGTCATGATCTGGCTTGCAAGGGAAATGCTGGGACCTCTTCTAGCAGTATCCACAAAGGATGTGCACCTTTCAGCAGCCATTCTGAGAAAAACTGGAGGTGCCCTTAAGAAATGCTTTTCCATAGCACTGCGCTTCTTTGGTAAAGGTCTCGGTATCAGTGTGTCTTTCCCCTCAGTACTGCAACACAATGTAATAATTACCACAAAGGGGTAAGAAGAGGGATAGCAAAATATTCATTCATTGTTCCAGGAGGAAAGTGCAAACAACTGCAGCTCTGTCAAACTGACATGCATGTATGGTTTATCAAATAAGTGCATTTGAAATATGATTTATGTATAAAGCTCATGATGTTCTTTTCTGATGATTACTTTGCTGGAATGACAATGTAAACATGTTATATAAAATGTTTTGAAGTCTTAAGATAAAAAAGCCCTGGCACTTGTTACGTATTGCAAATATACATGCATGCTGAAATAGGCATATTTCCGTGTCTTATAGAACTTAATATATGCAGTTCATCCTTCCCAAAGAATTTTATTGCGTGGATGTTTTGAGCAGTTCTCTATTTATATTCTTCCTGCAGCAAAGTACATTCAGAAACAACTTCCCTGACTTCAGTACCTATTTTGAAAGACCTCTGTTCTGGTGCATTTATGTCTTGCATATATCCTTAAATCTAGTATAACAAGTGCAGGCAGTTACCGTAAGGGTGTGTATTCCAGAGACACTATGGAATTACCTAGTCCATTACCTAGATGGACTCCATCAGTCATTTCACCCCACACAGAGCCAGAGGAAATTTACCATTACTGTATGATACAGACAAAGGAGCATCTGTCAGCGTATCATAGAATCACAGAATCACAAAATCATAGAATGCTTTGGGTTGGAAGGGACTTTTAAAATCATCTCCACCTCCAACCTTGCCCACCATGGGCAAGGAAAGCCACCTACTAGAGCAGGTTGCTCTGGGCTCCGTCCAACTCGGCATTGAACACTTCCAGAGATGGAAGTAATTTTTATGTCACAGAAATTTTGGTATGTTCAGATGTGATTAAGAAGCATAAAAATTCACACCAAATTTGCAAACATGCAAAATCTCAAACCAAAGCAGAAGCAATATTATTTTATTTCTTGTAGGGGAAAGTAAATCAGTACTTCTTAACACTGAAGAAAATCACGTTGCTACGAATAGCTTAAACTACATTTTCACAAGGGCTCCTTCCTGCATGATAATCCATTTCTTAGCATTTACACATGTGAACGTTTTTTTCCTTTTAAATTTATGTAACTGTAAAGACAATAGACAAATTTCAGTACCCTTTGATACTATCATTTTCCCTTTGTATGTCACAAATACTCCATTTTTCTATTTTGAATTGAAATGTGCCCTGGAGCATAAAATTGTGTCACTTCTCAGGGTGGGTCAAATGCAGACTCAAACACAGTCTTACTGAAATTTCCAAGAACTTCAATGGATTCCAAAACCAAACTATGTTTGAAAGCTAAGCTGCCATTCAGATGGATATCAAATCTCATCAGGATGAGTCTCCTAACTTCTTGTTAGCTTTTCCATCATGCCTATACTTGAAACTTCACTATAATTGGGTTAAGAACTTAATCTATTCCATATGAATTTGACAGTAATTTTAATGGGTTGTTTTGTTGAGTTTTTCCCAGTCATCTGCTTTACTGAGCGTAAGTACAGGAAAGAAGCATACTAGGAAGCTAATGTGTACTGAAGCTTAGGATGTGATTCAAGGAAGTCATCATGAAAATAAGTACAGGGAAGTTGTGAAATATGGCACAGAACTGTGCTGTTAATTAGCAAATAGCACTTTCTTCAGCAACCAAAAAAGCAATAAGCAAATGGAATGTCTCCTCCCTTTTGCCTCCCCGTATATATCTCTGCACTCAAGCAACTTGCCATCTGACATTCAAGCCATGCTACGCCTGGAATTACATAGTGCCCATACTGAACATATATTCCATGCAGCGACAGGCACGAGTGACACAGGAGCCACAGCACCCGCAGGGGCAGGGAAGTCCAGAAGTGGCGGGAGGGGGAATGGACCTTCTCTCGAGTGGCTCTGGGGCTGACCAAAAACCAAACAGCTCTAGGCATTCACCTAGGAGGCTGCTGTAGCAGGATTTATAGTACTGCCTAGGCAGGCACCTGGGACCCAATGCATGCTTGCTCTAAGTCCCAGCTGAGACACCTACATAGAATCATTAAGGTTGGAAAAGACCTCTAAGATCATTGAGGTCTTGAGGACTTCTGCCAGGAACTGCGTGGAAGAATGATGTTGGACCCAGGTCTTGCAAAGGCTTTGGCTAGCACCCTAACCACCAGAAAGTCTTTCCTCTTGTTGTTCTTTATCATTCAAATGTCGGAGAACGGTCTTGCGGTTTAGCCCCAGTCGGGATCACAAATCATGGAGCCAAGCACCCCAGGCGCAGGCAGGAGCAACATGAATTGTAATCACTTGGAGGCACACCCGCCCTAAATCAAAGTACATTTGCTTCCTGGCTCCTGTTCCTGGCTTGGACCACGCACAAGTCACTGGAACTGTTGGTGCTTCTCTTTCCTCTCCTGTAATTTTAGGATAACAAAACTGGCCTCCCCTCCAAGGCTGTTGTGGGGATCCATCAATGCAGACTCCTAAAAGACAGTGAGATTTTGGGTCAGGAAGCTGTGTCTGCATGCATTGCACAATTATCATAAATGTGACTCGCAGAGGACTCAGATATGTAACTGCACATGCGCACAATCATTTAGCTTTATTGCTTCACTATGTTCCAGTGAACTAACTGCAGATTACTGTGTCAGTAGTCTTAAATAATACTCTTTTCAGAGTTAGTGATTTGCTCAGTCACGTGTCAAAATGCGTCTGAATATCTTTAAATAATTTGGGTCATTTTTGGCTTCATATGAGTGGCTGTGGTTTTACAAAGCTGAGAACCTGACTCCCAAATTTCTATTGGGTACGGTTTCAATCCCTGCCGTCGGCCATCACAAAATGTTCTAAACCGGTTGAAAAATTTGTGAAAATCAATAATCTGCACTGTTAGCCATATCCCTTCTTCTCCTTCAGAGCTGCCCATGTGGCGTTCCTGGTCAGAGGCTAGGCGGGCGGAAGGGTGAGCACGTGTTGGGTAAGTAGTAGGGCTGCAGACTGGGTCCTCTCCCACCAGCAACCCTTAGGCATTCCTGGTGCAGCCCAGGCTGCTACTGCATCACTGGTGGCACCAGCCCAGCTTTAGATGGGGCTGTGCAGCTTGTTGCTGCTTTGCTGTGCAGCCAACATATTCCTGAGGAGCTCAGTCGGGAGGAAAGTGGGAAATGTTAGCGGCGTAAAAGTCAGCCAGTTCTCCAGAAAAGGCATTTGTTTCCCTTGCCAAAAGTCAAAGTCTACTATATACAAAGGAGGCATTATAGCTTCTCATATAAAGGTCACAATAGTCTTTTGTAATGGAAAGTGGAGTACAGCCTAAATATAGGATCTCTCCCAGAATTCCTATAGCTTGTAGATTAAATTCTGTTTATTGCTGATGTGTGGATTGCTGCTATGCTGTGCTGTACAAAACTCAGCAGTTGAAAGAGAAGAAACCCAATCTATTTTGTGTGTAGCTATGTAACTGGAAAGAGATATTGTTATATATATTTTAAAGCAGAGGAATTTCAATTCATCTGTAGAATATTGCTAGATGAGTCACTGATATCCAGCTTCTTACGGAAAATGCATCCGTTTTCTTTGTCTTCCTTCCTTCATCAGAAGTGTAACTTGTGCAATGTGCACTTGCACAAGTGAGAATAATTTTATGTGAGCTTTCAAAATACATCATAAAAGTACACATTATGAGGAGTTCCTGGACAACACCTGCCATCATGTAAAAATTCCTGAGTGTAGAATTACATCACAAACCATTACTGTGTCAAAATATGTAAAGATTGGCTCTTAATGGCCCCTGAATCAATAATGAACACATGGAATGGCCCTGAATACATATTCACAAAATAAAGTTTTGCAGGCTTGACAGAGTTCTGACACAAAGGTGATGGAAACTGATTAATTACAATTAAGTCTAATCCTGTTTAGAAAGCAGTAGTCATTTAATAATACATCATATGCTGCCCAGGGAAATGGGAGTGGGGATTTCTCTTCAGTCTATCTTTTGCTGTTATGTTCCTGAAAGCTTCTCAAATCCCAATCCTATGTGGTTGCCACTAAGAAAACCTCATGCAAGAAAAGTACCCTCAAGTCAACTTATCCACTTAGCCAGTGGTTTAAAAAAAATACAAAAAAGAAAATGATGGAATTTCCAAACCTTATCTTGGCCCCGCTAATCTAAAAATCCTGCTTGGCCTTTCAAGTATTGTTGAAAATCTGGCAAGCATCACAAAGAGCAAAGCAATACATATTAGCCGGGCTGTTAGACATTCACTTCTAGGAAGCTCTGTCCTTTTGACATTACAGATTTTGAAATGGGGAATTACTGGCAATTCTAACATCACAAAACTGAGCCAGCATTTTGCACGGAACAGATTTTCCTCTTTCTGGCTATATTTCTAACCATCCTAAAGCAAAACATTCCTTATCTACTGATACTTTTTCTATTCCACTCCCAATCATTATTCCAGCAACACCCCCACGCAAAAAAGTGTGCAAGTTACTACTAATAAAGTTGATTTAGAAGAAATTCAGCTTTTGCTAACTGATTTTTTTTTTGGTGGCAAAGAAACAATCATTAACTTTTATAGTCTCAGCTCATATTACTGCTTGCGTGAGATGGGGCAGCAGTCACTTCTACTGCAAACACAGTAAAGCATTTGCAGAAGGCACGTGTCTTTTATTGTTTTTATATATGCATTTATATTCATGTATGCTTGCACATGCACTTTTGTGCTGTATCAGATCTGTGAGACAAAAATTGAACAGCAACAAAAATAATCAAAATAGATTTTCAAAGTATATATTTGGAAATTGCTACACGGATACACAGAAGACTATAGAAAAGTTATAATGAAAAAAGATATTATTATGAAGAACATGTTCTGGCCAGCCAGGAAAGCCTACTGTATGTTCATCCTGCATAGCTTGGCTGGGGTATCAGTGGCTCTGACTTCATCTGACTTACACCAGGAGAAGAAACAAATAATGTCACTGACAACAGAAGATGCATTTTTTTAGAAAAATATGTGGTTGCTGGAGGCCATGACTCTGGTGGGGTGAGATTCCTCTCCTTATTTTTGCCATCTAAAAGTGAATTGTCTTATCTAAACTTGTCACCTTGATTCTCTCTGGGGAAGTCAGTGGGAAGTAGCAATTCATCTTATTCCACTATAATTGTCTAAGATAGGTAGATGAGCTGCCCTTTGTAGGTATCTCATTCTTTCCATTGACTGCAGAGAGCCAAGATAAATTATTTAGATTTGGTCTTAAAATCTTAGGTGATTAATGGTCAGTGAGACAAATTCCACCTGACTCCCATGGGAGAAAAGGCAAATCTCTCACTGCAAGGCCAGTGGAAGGAATGAGCAGTCCAAGGCCTGGAGGCTGCAGACAAGAATGTGGTTTCCTTACACCGAATCAGCTAGTGTGGAGAGAAGTAAATGAAGGGCATGACTTAATAATAAGGGAGAAAGATTTGGATTTCCCATAATGCCACCTTTGAATCCTTCTCTGCTTCTGTTTCTAATGACAAAGACTGGCTTTCCAAAGAAAATGATCAGACTACCCTTTTCAATAGATCTAGCAATTGGTCTCATGGTGCTCTTAGTCACAGGCACCATTAGATGTCTTTCCAAAAGCATTTCCTGGGACACACACAGGTCTTTTGGAGAGTGTAACAGGTGATGTGGAGGGGACACATCCATATGCTGTTTGGTCCTGAACCCTTTGAACAGCCAGTGGATGCTGACCAGGAGCGCTTTGTGCAGAGGTGAGTGTGCAGTTCATAGAGAGAGCTGAACTTTGCACAGGTAGACAAGGCAGTGGGAGAGAGAGAGATCACTTGCTCTCTCTGACCACTCCACACCTAAGGAGAAGAATTCAAAGTGTCCATGTGGAAGACTGAAGAGGTTCTGGCACCCCGTGTAACTCCAGCAAACCCAAACTGATCTACACTGGCTACTTAGACAGGCTTCCAGGTGAATCTTATCCAACTCCCTAAGACTTACCTCTAACATGACCAGACCACTGACCAGAGACAAAACTGGCACCACAGACTGCACACAAGCCTGAAGGAGGAATACATGCATGATAATTTGGTTTATGGTTAGATTAATTTAACAGAACAACCACAGTGCAGTGCACCGGGCTAAGCACTGATCTAATCAGCTTGGCATGCGTGTTTTATTCTACCACTCTCCATTGCATTAATACCCTCTAAAATAGATGTCAAAATGAATACCTGAAAGGGGTAATTCCATTGTCATGGTTAGCTAAAAGTTTTAAGTAATGTGAGTAGTTAAAGTAGTAGGAAATATTTGGTGACATTTTCTTTGACAAAATTCTCAAAAATACAACTAGCAGAAGCAGCTAAAGCTGAACTAGGAGACTGGCTTCTCTGTGTCATCCTCACAATTCCACTGCAAGATTTTGACGCCATTGATGAAACAGTTGTAGAAATTTTGCCACTTCTTCACATTTCATGAGGAATTAGTGATGGACCCAACCACCCTTTTTACACATTCCTATTTCACTCATCTTTGTGGAAAATGTTCAGGCTGCTGTTTCCTACACTTGGGAGGATTCAGATAAGGGCAGCAGGTCTGCACCGTGTCCTGAGCCTCTTTTGCCAGCCATTTCCCAGTGCTGCTTCTGGCAGCTTTTCTGGTTTTTCTGTATCTCCTCTGCCTCTGTGGTATTTCTCACACTCTTACACACAGATGCAGTTTGCTAATCCCTTTGCCTCTGGGGCATGTCTTCATGATACAAGACAGCAAAGCCATACCCCATGTTTGCTCTGAGCTCCAGAGAGCAGCAGAAGGGTGTCAGTGTGGCTGCACTTCTTAAAACCTGGGCAAGCATCTGCATTGTGCAGTGTGTTGTGTGCTGCAGACACACTCAGCTAAGCTTTCCATCATACACCAGTGACTTGGTAATGCATTTTTTTTGGCTGAAGAGCTCTGCTGGTTCAGCTATGCTCAACTGCATCTTAAAATTATCCTGAGTCAAAGGAGCTCTGATAATAAATTATGCCAGTGTAGGTTAGCTTACTAAATAAAAATTTACTGTATTGCATTGGTAGAGTCCCTGACCCAACAGAGGTATCACTTATAAATCTCTGGTCTTCAAAGCAATTAAAAAATAAATACTGTAAAAATCTGCTGCAATCAACTGCAATTTGTACTAAATTCTTGACTGTTGTTGTTTATGCAAAAAAAAAAATACCTAAAAAGAATTGCTTTTGCTATCTTAATCTCTGTTTTATATCAGCTTTCTGTTTCTGGAATGTAAAGCAAAGATATTAATTATCCCATAAATCTAAAACCATGCTACTGGGAAGGAATCCATGAAAAGCAAATCCTGTAAGACATACAAAAGCTGGTTTCTTTGTCTAGTTAAGAAATTTCTAGTCACATCAAAATAGCTTCTCCTGAGCAAAGTTGTACTTGCTTGCCATTAATCAGGTGTATGCTAAAGGAGTTTAGATTTTTGCCTTGGAAACATGTTCACTTGTGACATGCAAAGCTGCAGGTAGCCACTTGGATTGGATTTTCTTTTGAACGAGACACTTATTCCATGGGACAGGAAAAATGCATGTATTAATAAATGATTGAAATAATAAATAAAACAAAGGCTAATCAAAGAAACACTGAGAAAAACTGCACACTCTGAGCACTCAAACTTTTGAATGACTGAAAAATCTTCAGTTTTTAGCATTTCAGGCCTAGGGTATTGCATTTGCTTCAGCAGTGATTGATTTTTGTTCTTAAAGAGGATATACATACATGAAGACATACTGAAATGATTCAGCTTATAAATACAAAGACAAAAAACCCAAACAAACTCAAACTGTACTCTGCACATAGTCTTCCCTTGCAGAGAAGACCTTGAGCCTCACAAACGGGTGCAGAACACTGCATGCTGACTGAAGGAGGGTTCCACAGAGGGAAAGCATTTTCAGAAAGGGACTGGGCCTCATCACAGCCATCATGATCACTTGCTTTTGCCCTGTAGTCTTTCCGAAGTGCACTGCTTAAAATGAATAAAGTACTTTTTGTTTTTGCTTTCTGATCTGTTTATTTTTTGTTACCCTCTTCCCCAATGAATTTCACAACGCCTGTACTTACCAAATAAAAACCCCTAGTACTTTCCAGCAGTATGCAAAAGACCTTTCTCCTGCCTGTCACCATGCATGGTTACCCTGTTCTTTACAGTTTTCTTCCAGAATATCTTTTTTACTGGCCACTGTCTGTGACAGGATACTGCACTATAAGGATGTATGGTCATAGTCAGCATGGCTGTTTTTACACTTTGCTCCTACAATAAACGCACAGAGCTTGTCTACACTGATCTTCTGCAAGTGAGTAAGGCTGTGTTCCACAAACTCTGTGTTCCTAAAAATAGAGGTAAGGAATTATGAGTAAGGAGAGCAAAACCCCCATCTTCTCGTTTAGGATTGAGATGAAAGCAGCAGGCCATAGAGGACCCACCGGGGGACACAATGCTACCCACACACCTGAGGATGTGTATTGATTGAGGTTCGGCTGTGGCCTGGGCAAAGGAACAAACAACAAGCAGCAAGCTGCTCTGCTCCATGAAGGCTGAGGTGCTTTCCACATATGTACATAGCTGCAGAACTTTGAAGTAAGCAGAACTTTGAAGGTGCTGACCAAAGGGATCTGTGAAGTTTTGGCACACCTATAAATGTGAAGATGCTGAGTGTGGGCTCTTGAGAGGGTAATTTTCAGTATTCAAATACATGGATCACCCTTTCTCTTGAAACATAGCAGCAGCTGGTGATAGTGCTGATGGTGGTGGTGTAATTATTCTTTTTTATAGGAATAGGATTGTTATAGGTCCTACACAAGTTCTAGTAAAACTCTCTCCAACACCTGAGCTGTAGGATAAAAGGGTGTTCTTGTCATGAACTATATCACTACTGGTTTGATATTCTCAGGACTCAGATGGTAAAGAGCTTGTTCAGTGGCTGAAAATTAGGTGTTTTGAGAACAGTGTTCTTCACTTACAAGCAGATAAGTGTCCCAGGATGATCAAATAAATAAGGCCATGCTTGCAACAATGGCTTCACAGACAACATAGGACGTTCAACACATTCGGATCAATGTGACAGTAATTTCTCTGTTTTTTATAGAAAAAGAAAAGGAGAGAGAGGAAATATAATTAAGTAAGACAATATTTCAGAATGGAATAATGAAAAGTTGTGGGTATTGAGTTTGGATGGACTTGGGTTGTTTTTCTAGGTTATTTTTATTTTTAACTCATAGCCTCAGTCAAATGTAAATAACTTTGAAATATCCTACAGAAGACCTTGTATCTTACTCTTTTAAAATACAGAGTCTGTATATTTTCTGGGCAGAAACAGTACTTGCTGTTGGCAGCTCACAGTTTTGCATAACGCCTGTAATGAGCTATGAAAATTAGACAAATACCATGAACTTTGTCTTGCAAATTTGTTTGGTTTTTTTTTTTTTTGTGCTAATCAAAACAGAAGATCCTGATTATGTTTCCTTATGCTCCAAAACATACAACCTAAGAGGAGGGAGTTGTTTTTTCAAGAATATTTTCCTTTCCTTATCCTTTATATAAACTCTTTCTGGATCAAAACAACAGACTTTCATTCCTGAAGTCGACCGTATATGGAATCTTCAAAACACTCCTCTTGCTTTGAAAAAAAAAAAATTTAAAACTTCTTCCCTTTGAGGGAAAAGTATTTATAAAACCAGGTTAAAAAGAAATATGTGACAAATGGGATAGACTGACGAATATACTTTCTTGGGCTTCAAATTTTATAGAGCACCAGCATCACTGTGGTTTAAATTGGTAATAAAGACAACAGTGTATGGAGCCCCTGATAAGGAGTTTGTGGAACCCTTCAAGGGAGTGAAGCAATCACAAACACTCATGCCTGATAGATAAAAGACTTCAGGAGACTTCACCTGCAGATGTTCTCTCTGCCTCCTAAATTACAATAAGCTATCCACAGGCTGTGTATCATTTTATTAAGTATGAGGAATGCATCCTGAATAGGTTGTAGAGAAGTATATGAAAGAACTGCACAATCAAAAAAAAAAATCCTATAAGACTCTAATCCTAAATGTGGCAATTCATTTTATTGTTCAAGTAAGTTTTTTTTCTACAGAAAAAGTTATATTTCAAAAAATGAGAATCTCAGACTTTCAGATTTAAATATTTGTGTGAATATGTGGAAAATTTTTTTCAAGATCTCATGAACAATAAAAAGAATTATTTTAATTGTTTATTGTTAAAGAAAGCAAGCAAAAACCCAGCCTTTTATGCTTTGTGTAGCTTGTTTGTTTTCTGCTTGGAATTTCTAAAAACTCCTGAAGGCTCTTGAAGCCCCTTCCCACATCATAGTTACGATAAAATCAACCTTCACATCTCAAACTTTCTGCAAAGGCACTTCTTTCCTCTGTGTCAGGAAAGAGTGGGAAGAAGGGGAGTTAACCAGATTAATGTTTGTCGAGCTAGCAGAATGCTTGTCATCGTTGATCAGGACTCTAATTTATGTGACCACATGAGAGATAGAGACTCTCAGTCAGCAACTCTTTCGCTCACTACAGGAGGAAGACATTGGCCAAAATTCAAACTTATTATTTATTTTTGAAAATACAAATACAAGTTCCACTGGGATTTCCCTGATGAATAAGTGTAGCCAGAGAGGAAGGTAGAACTAAATTAATACAGCTAGAAAACCACATGCTGTAAGGACTAAAATGGTCGATGAAAACCCTAAATGTAAAACAAACAAATCTATTATTTCTTATTAAATATGATTTAATATTATGGAACTTCAAAATTCTATACCATTTCCTAATATTAAGCAAACAAACAGGTTTTCTTTCTTTGAATTGAAGGTGAGCTAAGGAACAGAACTTGCTTCAGGAAGGAAGCATGAAAAGATGAAACAATATTTGATACCAGGGCTGAAGTCCTGGGTGACAATAGACAAGGAAGGATGAATAATGGAGTCATTAAGTATCCAGGGAAAAGAAGACTGGCAAGGCTTGAGGATTGTCTTCCCAGGTGGGATGAACTGAAATGAAAGCTGGTGACTGGGTTTTTCATGAGAGAATTGGAAAATGGTAGCAAGCTCTGTGAAGCATCTGGGTTAAAGACAGTGAGAGTAACTGTTCAAGGAGAAGGGTATTGAGGATGTGAAGCATGTAGAATGAGTTTCACCTCACTTCACTTTAAAAATCTTTGAGTTAGTCATTCAGATTCCCTTTATAGTCAATAAGTACTTCCAGGGAGTGAGTCACCTGACCTAAATTAGATGTCTATCTTGAGATGGGATGAATCACACACTCAGAGTGCCTATTGATATCTATTGACTATAAAAGGAACCAGGACTTGCTTAGATGCAGACATCTACACTGCAGATGAATCCCATCCTCAGGCATTTTACAGAGTAATGTGATAAACACCAGGAAAATCCATTATTTGGGGCGAAGCCTCAAACACAGAATGGGCACAGGGAATCTGGTACCCTCCCCCTCACAAAGTAACTGGAAATAGGATTAATAGACTGGGCTTTGGGATAATCCTTTATTGAGTTGAAAAGGAGAGGCCACGGCAAGGAATGTTGCTCTGCAGAAAACTGCTGCTAATGACAATAATTAGGCTGAATCAGAGGCTCTGCTTAAAAGACAGAAGTAAGATATGTGCTGGGCGGAGGAGAGAGGGAGCAAATAGCCTGTCTTCACTTCGGAATGCGGGATACTGCATCTAATCAGAGACTGATATCAAAGTGTTAAAACTTTATTAAAAGCAGAATCTAAACAAATGCCTTTCTCCCCTGCTCACCCTCCCAAATTCCTTAATGGAGAGTTTAAATGAAAATAAAAGTTCAAAATAAGTTCAGTCACTCTTGAGAAGCTCTTATATCTGAACATTCTGCAATGAGAGCAGTTTGTTATATATTAACTGGAAGATTTTAGAAGTCAAATTTTAGAAAGGTGTGGCTCATGCTAGCAAGAAATTACCACATATTTCAAATTTCCCATTCTTTTAAATGTCATATGTTATAATTACACTTGCAGACTATTGAATATAATCTATTTTTTTAAATCTTTGATTGTTTCCTGCTCTGTATTCTCACCTATGCACCATGTCATCATTTGGTTGAAGTAGACCCAAAATTTTGACACTGACTTCTGTGGGTGCAATCCCAAATCTGTTGCATCTACAAACACAAGATTTCCACCATCACTAATATTTTGCCCTGGGTGCAGAAGATCAAGAAGAGGCGTTAATTTTGACTGCCCTGCCTGGGGGCTGCCAGTTAGAGAACCCTGGTAGAACCTCAGGTGTTATCCAATATTCACTGTCATATCCACTATTTCTATTATATTACATATATATATATATTTATTATAATCACTATTTCAATAGTGGAAATGGTTAAAAATTACGACGTTACTTTTTGTTCTACCCTTTCACACAGAGATCTGCTCTGTTGATACACAGCTTCCCTATGTACAATTAGGCTGTTGCAGAATGCCCTGCCTGGGATCACCCCTCTACTTTGTGGAGGAACTGTTTTCAGAAAATTATCTCTGCTTTGTGGGACTTACTGAGCTGTAATAATTAATAAACAGAGAAGCAAAGCATTTGTTGAAGGTAGCCAAGATACAAGTTAAAATACAGATATCCAAGTCAAATACTGTCATTAAGCAGATGTTGTACTTATAAAAAATTATATTGTGTCTACAATACAATAAGGTTACATCACTGATGACAGTAACTTTGCTTTCCTTAATACTGTACAGGAATTTTTTGAACAAGATTGTGACTACATTACTGACGCATCATCAGTTCACGCCAAGCAAATAAGCAATAGGTTAAATGAGGTATATGGTAAAATTTGCCCTTTAAAACTACAAAACTCCAGGCAAGCTAAAACATGGAAACATCTACATAAAAGTTGCTTGCATAATTCATGGCAAGGCTTAGTATTATGTCCATTAGAGCCAATATAAGGAATATAAAGGCAATTTTAAAACAACCAGTGAAACATTTAAATGTGCTCTGCATTCAGACTTTGTGTGGAGATTCCAGTGAATCTTAGAGTGCATTTCTTAGTTTAACATTTGTTTTGCTAATTCCTCCATGTCTCCATGGATTGTATTTACTGTTCTGTTGCTAATGCATTTTAAATCTTTGAAGCTTTTAACCTTTAATCTCCACTTATTCAAGTGAGGTTAAGTGATCTTTTTCCTTACCTCATGTCCAAAAACAGGTCTTCAATCAAACATTCTTCTGAAAAGACCACACTCACACTTACCTACATCCTCATAAGCTTCCTTTTAAATGTGGAATCCTTTCTTAATGGTAATTCATAAGAAACATATTAAACAGCTTGTCCAGCATTCAAGAGCAAAATAAATACTGGGTTTTTTTTCCCCGTCCTATCACATTTAAAGAGGGAGATACAAAGCACAGTTGACAGACACACACAGACAGGGTGTTTCAGAGAAAAATGATGTTACATTTATTTGAACAAGACTGCAATACTGCTACTGTACTGCAATACATAGATTTTACTGAGATAAGAGCAGATCATCAGGGAAAAAAACAGAAATGCTGTATCCAGGCAGATGTGTTTTTAAACAAATCAACTTCAGAATTAGTTTTGTCAGTGTAAGGGCTGAGTTACAATTAACTCAACAGAGGCTTCAGGAAACAGCAATGTTTTTTAACATTCATTCAGCTTTTACCATCGGCATTCCTCCCTGATTCAGTCCCCAACACATTTGTTCCTTCTGGAGATGCCTTCATCTTACTCTTGATGAAGGGGGAGGCTGGGAGATGAGCTCAGAGGCAGTGCCCAGCCTTTAGACAAAGAAATTTAGGAGTTAGTGTTCAGCCACCCTATACCACAAAGGGAGACACCCAAGTGCTTGAAAAACCTGTATCTATTATACCCCTTTCAAACCAAGTTTTGCACCTTTGTTCTTGTTGTGCATGGTTAAGAGAGGAAACTGAGGACAGCAGAAACAAAAGGCCTGCAGAAGAGGAAGTTTGTATGCAGGAGGCTATACAGATCCTCAGACGGATCTCTTAGGAAAAAACCCTAGTTCTTCTAGAACTGAGGTTTGCAGTGTAGCTAAACCCAGTCCACATTTACTCTTCCGCCTCGAGGTTGAAGTCCTCAACCAAGTCCCTAATTATATGATTTGACCATGAAATCTCTCATCTAAAATTTTCCATATTCTCCGAGGTTCTATATTAAAACTGTATGTGAAAACAGGGATGACATGGAAGCATCAGCTCAGAGAAATGCTGACATGCTGTTTCATCCTATGTGGATTACTGAACACAGACAGTGTCTGTCTTAAAATGAGGGCAAATGAATGAGAAACACAAATATGAGAGGTCACACAAACCATGATTTCAGTTATCAAAGGCAGATTCAAAGCTGATTGTTGTCAGTGGGAATTCTTCTGTTTACCCTGAAATCTTTCAGTCAGCTTCCAGAAAAATCACAGAACAAAATATCCTTTTGGTATCAAAAGCTCAGGGTTGTTACTTGCCTATTTTGTTCACATGGTAAAAAGTTAGGGGAAATTTGAAACCAAATTAGTTCAGTAATTCATGGAAAGTGGAAATACAGTTGACTCTCAGATGATGTAACAACATAAATATCATGCTCAGTGACATTGCATACCAACAAATATTTTATTTCAGCGTCCACCAAAATTTTAAAAAATCCCTTTAAAGGAATCTCGTGGCAAATATGTTCAAAGATAGTATTCCAGAGTGTTTCTTTTTTCATTTTCATTTTAATTATAGCAATTGCCTTAATAAAAGTTTCTGAGGTAAGGACTTATGAATTCCATTCACTCACTGCCGTGTTTAATTCCTATCACTGTTCAATCACTTGTTACTTTATTTTTAGGGGCAAATTTATAGCAAGCTGCTGGATCACATGTACCCAAGTATTTGAAGTATCTGCAGCTGCTTACATTGCAAGAGATCCAAGCTGCATTCCTGTCATGAATCGTAGATTTGTGAGAGCAGAGCCACAAATATATATTAAAAAAAATGCAGCTTACATGGCTTGAAATCAGATTTTAAACAACCTTCCTAAAGGATTGATAGTGCCAGAAGAGCTGGGGTACTCATTCACCCAGGTTACGATCTCCTTCCCAACACAGGGCTTCTTTAGGTTCTCATTATGAGCTTCTGCCTGGGTGTTTACTGGAGACACACAATAGTCACTGCATGACTGTAGGTAGAAAGGATAAATAAGAGATAATTAACAGAAAATAATTCAAGACCAACTTCCCAGGGGGTTTCCACTTGCAAAAGCCGAGGGACAATGGATTTTGCATTGTCATTGATGTAAATTCTCGTCTGCAGGATTTGCTTGTGCAAACAGGACTTGGACCTATAACTTACGTCACTTTGCTGTATATGAGAGTGTCACCAAATTGTACTTATAAGTTACTGGTGGTGAAATAGATGAGACAGAAAAGCTGTGAAAAATCATTCTGCGGTGAATAGATCTTTGTATCAGCAAATGTGCATGTGAATGGACACAGAGAGTGTAGGTCACTCTCAATCACATTCTCTATTCTGAGAATGCTGACAATTGCCAGGTTACTCTGAAAATATTTGGGACTAAAATGTTTCCCAACTGCTGCTGTGACTAGATAATAAAAATGAGAGTGATTGCTGTTAGTCACTAGTGATTGTTTTGTGATTCATTTTTAGCTTCCGATCATGAAGGAAAAAATTATCATGTGACATAGATATCAACCCAACCAATACAAATAGAGTTAAACAAACAGTTCATGAACAACATGTAGTCTGAAATTAAAGTTTTCCACCACTCCCTTTTTTTTCTTTCGTTTACAGAATGGAATAATTCTGAAGAGAAAGAGGGTAAGTTCATACATGAGTCACTAACAAGAGAGGGTTGAACTTTTGGAATGGTTTGAAAAGTTCTCTGTATAATAAGATTAAAATAACAATATAAGTATGTTCATTCAACAATTATAATATGAAAATTAGAATGGATTAGAATCCCTTGTACTACATAACAACTGCAATTTTATTATATAAGACAAGGAGTCTCAAATACTGCACATGCAAGACAGGTGAGACTGTTAGACTTCAGAAAGTTCCGACCTAAACAAAAGCTATGTCTGCCAATCTTTATTTGAATCTCAAGATGTATATATTTTACCCTTCAAAATGGCCACAAAAGCACTTGTCCAATTTCTTTCCTATTTTCTATATCTTATATATCTTCCTGCTTTTCTTTCCTAACCTACAATGCCAGTTTGTTGATTCAAACTCAATTTTCCTTTCAGATCTTTTTTTTAAACAGAAAATTAAAGTTCAGTCCCTTGATAGTTCATAAAGAAGCTGTGGTCATCTTGTTGCTTGCATTCTGAAAATATATATATATATAATTTCATGAAGCAGGTAAAACATACAAACATTTGTCTCAGATAATAAGAAAAGAGTGAAGAATAGTAAAGAGGATTTTCACAAAGCAGTATCTTGGGAAGATGAGAGAAATGCTTTATTTCAGTTTGTAAAAGCATCTGGTAAGCTTGTCTTTGTTTAGTTCTAAAAATACACCACTTTTGACCTGTATACACATAAAGAAATAAATATGTGTCAGTACTTTTCTAGTACCATGCATTTGAACAATTAGTTACTAGCGAGACACAACAGTAGTAAGCTTGATACCAGGAGCACAGTACACAATCACACAGAGTAAAGAGCAGCTGAGAATAAGAGTGGACTGGGAAGGAGCCAATGCCTTTTGTTTTTCCTTTAATGTTTCTCTTGTCAATGCCTTATCTACCCTACAGAAGGATGAATAGTTATGAGTTCAAACAACTACCATTTCTGAGCCCATTCATGCAACTTGCCATTTGAGTTTAACTTCCCTCTAAATCAGCAGTTTATGTGATCTCTTAATGTTGGGTTTGGAGATAAGAACAAAATGTGGGATGACTTTTGTTTTTTCATTTCTGAATATTATTATAATGTTTTATACCAGGTTTTAAAGGCACACACATCTGTTCAATGTCCATAAAGTGCTATCAAATAATAATGACATATTACTTACAGGTATTGCAAAAGTGCTACCTGTAAAAGGGTTTTCTGAGAGCAGCAATCTATTACTGTCCAATCCATACTTGACCAGCAGTCCTTTTCAGACAATTTCCCACATTTGGTGTGTGTGTGTGTGTATGTTTACATGGACACACAGAAAAGCCCTGAGACTCTCTGCCGACACCAAGGGCAAGCTGAGTGCCAGCCAGTTCTGCCTGGAAGCTTTATGGCCCTGCTAGTACAGAATGCTCCTGAGCTAAAATAATCAGGGGAGGTTTAGACTGGATATCAGGAAAAAGTTTCTTCACCAAGAGGGTGCCTGGGCACTGGAACAGGCTCCCCAGGGAAGTGGTCACAGCACCAGCCTGGCAGAGTTCAAGAAGCATTTGGACAATGCTCTCGGACACATGGTGTGATTCCCGGGATAGGTCCCTTCCAAATCAGCATATTCTGTGATTCTGTAAAATTCCTTTTCTTGCACAGCAGTCCTCACCATGGAGATAGGCTCTGTCTCTGTCTGTTGTTAAAGAATAGTATATAAGTTTCTACAGATTTTCCTAAGATTATTGTTTTGGATTGATGACAGTACCTAAAGAAACACATAATACAATTTCCTTCAAATTCCTTGTAAAAGTTTGTTCAAATATTTGTTAAAAATTGCAGGGCAAGCATTTTCACAGCTAATTTGAAATCTCTTTGATTTCTCTTCTCTTCAAAAATGTTGCAGTTAATCAGACAGCAGAAGCAACACCATATGTTTAATCTCAATGAAATTAGAGAACAATTTTGTAGAGAACAAAGAGAACAAAGATGCAGTCAGTGGAACTATCCTAATTTATACTGCACTGTCACCAGAACAAGAAACTCTTTTCCAAGAAGTCTCTAACATACCTATGACACCTTTTCCCGTAGTCTGCTTCAAATTTCTGGCTGCTACAATATAGGTTATTTTTGTCAGAATATAGTCAAAAAATCAGAGCAAGTCCCTGTCTGGTTCCTCAACAAAAAATTTTAAGTAACTGGTTTCTTACTACTCCTATTTTAAAGTATTTGCAAACTATGATAGTAAAAGAATAAATTAAATTACTTTTTATGTGAAGTTACAAAAGATTATTTTGTTGTATATGACATTTAGTCAGACTAAGGAACTACTCATTTGCATATCCTTGTTTCAGTCTTTAAAGTAAATGATCAATCAGCATAGAAGAGACTAAAAATCAATAAAGCAAATACATTTTCCTTGTAATTTGTCCAAAGGTTGTGATTTAGTTACAGTGCAACTTAAGTTGTTGGTTCAGTTACAGCATGTACAACACCATAACGTCTTTTTATTGATCACAAAGTATGTGGCTCACAAAACAAAGACAAGAGGGTTCAAAGATGCCAAGTCCAAAAAACAATTCTGTCTTAATGGGCTTTAGTACACCCATTTCCCAAAACTGTGTCTTGATCTGAAGCCTGTGGGAGTCAACAACTGTCTTCCCATTGACTGCAGTGGGCATTAAAATGGGGTTTTGAAATTTTACACAATTAAAAAATAGTAATAAAACCTACATATGAGAAACATTCGTTTGCCAGAAGCATTCCTCATATGGTGCTTGTGTTGATGACAATGACATTTTGCCATACAGAATACAAGCAGAAGAACTATGTAAAGAAGGAATAACTCCCTGTGAAGAGGAAAAATTCAGATTTTCCTCAATTTGCTGCTTCAGTATTTTAAAAAGTCATTTTTCCATGGAGGACATTCTTGTCCATTCACTCAGTGGAGGACTTTGAACCAACTCAGGTAACAACACAACAACAACATTGTGTATGGATTTATGTATGTGTATGCACAAGTGTATATGTACCAGGTGTAAAATGCCTCTTCCTAAAACCAGTTGCAATTTCTGGCTTGGGAAGGCTGCCTAAGGGCAAAGGGAGAGGGAGAGAGATTTTGTTACCACAGGCATAAAAAAATTCTGGCACCAGCACTTGCAACTGCAGAACAGAACAGAGTAATGATAGTTTACATTTTTTAAATTTCCACGAGGACATATTTAACATCCTATGGGCTTACCACTTAAAAATATATGCCATCCATTCCCTAAATAAAATTCCTACTTTTAATAAATTATGCTTTGACCTTGCAAAACAGAAAATGCCATGATCAATTATCCTCAAAGTCTTCATTGAATCTCCTCTATAATGTTGCCTACTCCTAAATAGGATTAGGATTTTTTAAAAATCCAAAGTGACTGTCAGCCTTTAAAATCAGAATGGTTTGGACATGAATTTCCATATGCCCTCTCACTAATGTCCATCTCTACCAAAGAGACCACTGAATTTGCCTTCGAAGAGCTTGAAGTGTCCCAGAAGGTCCAAAGAAAGCCAAACTGAGGAAATGAAGAGAAGTATGTGTTCCTGGGAAATTGCAGTTTTTACTCTGCATTTCTTTAATACAGAATAGGTTTCATGTAATTAGCCCATCGATCAAAAGACAGTGAGATTCTGGAAACAATTGTAATTTGGAGTCATTCACTGTCTGCTTAAGACCAAAATAGAAAATGTTTTTCCAAGTAACTGGTGAGAGAATTTGCCTAAGGAGTGGGACATTCAGGTACAAATCCTCACTTCAGAATACTTTTATGCCAAATAAAATAGTTGTGGCAAGGGGAGCTGAAACCAAGGAACGCAGCAGAATAGGTACATGGATGGCATGAATGTACTGATGGCCTCTGCTGCCTGTCAGGAGAGAGCCTCTTTCACACTCACCTCTCAGAACAGCTTCATTATGACTGAGAAGGAGAAAAGCATCCCCTGGCTATACATTTTGCTGCACTCTGACCATTTTTGCAGGATCGGGCCCATGATACCCCTACTTTGAGATTCCTGCTTTGGCTTGAACTTAAACAGCTTCACGGCCTGTGGGGAGTTAGAATTTAAAAAGCTTTTCAAGTCAACTCCAGTAACTATTTGTAGGAATATTTATTATTATTTATTAATCTTCATTTGTACATAGTACTTTCAGTGTTAATTCTTGTGATTAAGGCATTGCTTAGCTCATCAGAGAGACCTGATCACTAACATGAGGTAGGGAAAAGAGAACAGGGTATGTGTGCCAAGGTAAGTGAAGCAGCTAAACATGGAGCTTCTCATAGGCAATCTCTTGCTTTGGCCTTCGTACACTCTGTGACGTTTCAGCACAATCAGAGATCATGGTACACTCTCAGAGTATCTTTATATAGGCCAGCCAAGTGCCAAAGCAAAGAACAGAGCAACACAGCCATGAATCATGCAGACTGGTAGGGAAGTGTTCAGATTTTGAGTAAAAAGAATGCCAATGCTCTAAAAAGTGCAGTCTGGGTCGCAGGATATTGTGCCTTTTTTTGTTTGCTTTTGTTGTGGGTTTGGGTTTTTTTGGGTTTTTTTCCCACTTCTTCTTGTATATTCCTGTATCTGCAATCTCTAAAAAAACCTGTAATGCATTTTGAAGCACAGTTGTTTACTGTACCACAATGTTGTACTGAATTTGCAAGAATGCATGGCAGATTTTAAAATTACATGTACCACAGATTCTGCAATGAAAAGGATTGATATTCCTGGAAGATCAGGTGCCAAATCAATTAAAAACACTTTGGATGTGGGGACTGAGCTACTGATGGCATTTCTCCCCAGAAGATGATATAAAAGAGACATTTAGTATCTTTGCTGCAAACTCTCTACTCTTCTTTTGCCTGGAGCAGGGAAAGACTTGGGAAGGATGTGCCCCATATATTTAAAGTGTACAATAAGGAGCTTCTAAAAGATACTGAAAACAAAAGGCAAATTTTAGGAAAATTTAATAACAAATAAAGATGAAATGAAAGAATATGGCTTGCATGAACTTGGCAGAGGTACGAGAAAATGGTTATCTACCGGGGAGTGAAACTGTAATAAGATAAAAGACTTTGAAAATATATCTAAAAGACTTTGAAAATACATCTTTGGTTTATTTGGCTGCTTGGTATCATAGTTCTTTGTCACATTAGTTTTTTAGTAAAAATAAATTTTGTGAAGAGATCTGTTGCATTAAAGGGCTTTGATCATGAACTGACCTGCTAGAACAGTACAAATATGCTCTCGTTCACATTACTCTGAATTGAATAAATATCATGCATTTCTTTTCCTTTGAAAAAAAATCCCTGTTATTCCTCTGTCCAACAGTCCCTCACTTTCCCGTATTGCAAGACAGTTTTAGTTATTCTGATGACTCACAGGGTTGTGTTGCCAGGAGGTTCTTTTGTATAGCCAATGCATTATTCCAAAACATTCCACTTTATTTTCTCTTTGCCAGAACTTTGTCTACAGTAACTTTGGCCCACATAGTCCAAGACTTTTGCCATTCAGGTTTCAAGTACATGACTGACATAGGAGGTTAACAGCTTCCTGAATATGCAAGAGGCATCTTCAAATGTTAGATTCAGTTTGACTCATCACAACACTTCCTATTCTCATTTCACTCAGTACTGAGAAAGGCTGGAGTGACTGCTATAGGCACCTCAGTTAGGCAGGATTATTTCAGGTCCTGAAGTCTTTAAATCAGTGCTAAACACCTGTTTTTAAAGATGCACTATCTTTCGCATAGATGCTGTGGCTCTGATACAAAATTTACTCATGAAACTGTCAGACACTGGGCAGACTTGACATTCATAATGACATTTATCACCCTTAAATCCTAGCACCCAGAAATTATGGCATAACGTACAGGACTGATAGGAAAGTGTCTACAGGTAGCCTGGCTACAAGAACTTTCACTGGGTGAAAAGTATATGAAATGTGTATGAATGGTATATGCAGTCCTGCAATCACCAAATCACATCGGGATATAAACTAGTGGGCTGAAAAATAACGCAAAGTTTGGGCGACCAACTTCAATTTGTAATATTTTATATACAGCATCATTTGGAAGAAGATACACCAATATTTTTGGTTTTCTTCAGATAAATTTGGGTTGCCGAGATTTGCTTCCCTTCCCTGTATAACTGCATTTCACTTTGCTTTGGAGGACCATTTCCTGACAAACTGACAACTGATACTCAGCTGATAACAGCACTCTTTGTTACTGTGTAAATGTGTTCACTATATACAGTTGCTGAAATTGCTGAGATTGCTGCAAAAACTCTTCACCAAAGTGGTTTTTTACATACAAAATTGATGGGAACATTTTCTGAACCTTCAGTACTTCCCTCGTTCCTTCTTTTGTGCTTGTTTGTTTGTCCTTACTCAGTCCCATCATCTTCTGGCATTGTTCTTGACTAATTGTAATGGACTGATTCCTAACACGTGTTGTCAGTGGATTGTTTGCTGGAATATCTGACAATATTGCCATCTACTTCAATCTCTTCTAAATTTTGGAGGTTTTATACTGTGGAAATTTAATAAACAGATTGGTAACTTAGAAAAAGAAATGTCAGCAAGATGTGTGGGATAGGACAAGGCCTACTCTATATCCCATATTCTTCAAATGCAATTGTTTCTTTTCAAAACATCACAGCTGTTCAGCAATCAAGGACTATCTGTATCCCATATGCTAAAGCCAGATGTCAATATCACTGTGTGCAAATTTGCAATGCACTGTTCAGAACAGTCAAACCATATTTCAGGGGAGGACATTGTCCAGGGAACTGAAGCAGGAGAGTTTCCAGCACAGCTCCCTGCCAAACTAGTAATAAATCCTTTCTTTAGGGATTGGACAAAAGTTTTGCATTATGTGGAAAACTAACTCTTCTTTCTTTACCAATAAAGCAGCAAAACTACAAACTAATGTTTTAAAAAACACTCACCTCTCTCCACTGCCTGTGAGAGGCACAGAGTGTGAGCAGCTAGGATAAAAACATCGACTTTTTGTGAAATGCATCCCACCCTCAGTGCACAGTCACAAGTGATTATGAAAGCACAGATTTACTACCATCCACCCCTACAGCACATGCTGTATCTTCCCACTCATTCCACCCCCTTTCATGAGGTATGTTCATCATATGTGTCTCCCTCTCTGATCCTTTTAAATTCTTTTTGCTCAGCCAGCACTGCTGAGGTAGGTGGAAACCTACCACCACTCCGGTGACCCCAGCAGCACTTTAGAAACATCGCTTTCTTGCTCACTTACTTTCCCATCTACTAACAGTCCTAGTAGTCTTCCACTTTTCTTCTTGCTCTCTAGCTGAATGCTATCGCTACAGACCATTTATTTGGGTAGATTCAGGGAGGTCAGTGACAGATCCTCTGTCCTTTGGAGCACAACATCTGTGTTGGAGAGGTAGGAGGCTGGAGCAGAGCCCTCCTATTAAAAAAAACATTGTGACTTCAGTGGAGATCCTCACAGATCCTGTGATGCCATGAAACAATTTTTTTCTGGGATAAACCAAATGTTGGCAATAAGGCATAGAAGTTCCAGGCAAAACTAATGAAAAATGAAAACAGAAGTGATGTGGTATTCAGCCTTCAGAAAGGCAGTTCTTAAGCAAAATGAAGGGGGGAAAAACTTAGGATACATGCTGAATAAAAGGAAGTACAATATTGGATTTCCTTTTTTATTGAGCAAAACCCTAGGGTCCCATCACATACTGAATTCTCTACAGTCCATTATGATATAAACCTCACCCACTCTCCATACACAGTGCACCTATTCATCGCCAATGAACAGCTATCCTCACTTAGCCATTAATTTTTGTACATTTACATCTGGGACTAATGCTGGCATGGAAGCCTCAAGACCCCCCAAGATGCAGTAGAAAATTGTACACTGAATCATGAGCATTAGAAGTTGCATGAACACAAATGAACGACCTCACATCTCAAATAGTTTGATCCAGGATGGTCTTTTTAAGTAAGAGAGACTGCAAGTTTTTGTGTGTGCATGTAAATCAGTAGAGTATATGGAAATGAACTGCATACAAGAATAATTCATGGAGGTTTTTTGCTGTGTGTATGCAAGTAACAGTTTGAGAAGCACAAAGCTTTCACCAAAGTTGAAATGAGTCTCTTCTTTTTTGGATATGAACATAGCTGTCCCCGCCCTGCCCCCCATCCCCCGTAACATGGAAAGGACAGATGTAATTAACACTTTTCCTTTCCTGGAAGATACCAGATGGTTAACAGAGTGCTTCAGGAGCTGAATTCAGAGGAAAAGAGACGGATCCTATTTCCAAGAACTGTGTAAAGTAAGAATTTCTGTTTGAAGGTTTTTACAGCACTTTGTTCCCAACTGTTTATTGCATCCTGACTAAAGCAATTTTGGCATACGATCCCAATAGGATATCTGTGTCCTGATATATGTTAAAACTACTTCAAACCTTTGCCATCTGACTGAAAATGTCAACTTTTTAGGCATTATCTTTAGCTTTGCTAGCCAAAGAATAAAAAAGAGCACATATTTGGCAGCACCCAAAAGAGTGATATCAAAATAGTCCCCAAAAGTAATTCAATCTCCTCTTACTTCACAATAAGGCACATTTGAATCTTTAAGGGATTGCATCTAAAGAAAAAATTGTTCTAAAGCAGCTGAGTACCTTGACAGACTAGGTCCAGATTTCAAGAATGTGTTTGCATATTACCTGAAAATCCTATCTACAACTTGAAGCAGCTTTGTACCTCAACAGTTTGAGTCTCCATGAGTGGTAACTCTGAGCCTCGTAGGAGTTTAGACACTTGATTTTGCAAGAAACCATTCCCACGGGATTTGGAGATACCTGCTTGACTTCTGAGCTGATTAATACAATCAGTAGACAAAAGGAGATGCTTGCATTTCATTAATGAGCCCTCCTGACAAGAAAATGTTTGGGATCCAGCCAGCAGAAGACAGCATTGAGCTGTCCCTTCTCCAGAACTTAGGCAAGTAGCCCAGGATCTGGGGAGAGGCACTGCTAATTACATAGGTTTCAGGGTCTTGTACCCCGTTCGAGATTAGGCACTCACAAAAACAGAGCTTGCTTTTCTAAATACAGTCTGCTCTCTGCATATCAGTGTCATGGTTCAAAAAATCATGAGAATGCAGGAAGTTTAGATGCCTGAGCCTTTTTAGCTTGAGCTGTGCCCTAAACTCCATGCTGTAGAGCAGCTACTCACTCTACTTTCCCCCTGTTAAGGCTTTGTTTTTTTAAGCAAGATTCAGATTTGAGACAGATCATTCCCTTACTGTGGGGAGGAGAACAACAAATAACTCAGGAACCTCTTGGGTAGGTCGCTCAGCTGGGAGGGAAGAGACCTGGTTCAGGTCCTGATCCCAGTCTCTACTTTTTTCTAAATCTCCCGCATGCAAACTGCATAAACATATCTGGGAGGGGAACCAGGCATCTCCCTGCTCCCTGCAGAGAGCACTAACTGTGAGGCCTCAGAAATCTGGGCAAGTTATTGCCCAGCATGTGGGATACTGAATCATCCTCTCAAGATGCCTAACTTTCTTACTCGTCTGATTAGGCTGCCTAAACACCTGATTTAGGTGCTTTGACTTATTCCCTGAGCACTGGGCATAAACTTTGTCAGGCACTGCAAAGATAAAGTTCAAAACAGGTGTTATCAAACTAGCTCTAAATCACTTTTCAAAGGTCTTGCAGAAGTCCTAAGTCCACTAAATGCACATGAAAATCACCCAGAGTAGCTTCTATTTTTACATATTTGTTTTGCCTCAGTCGTTCTTGCAGCTGTTTAATTGCTGGAAAACTGTGCACTAGTGCAGACATTTCCTAACTGGGTATGCTCTATCCAGTTGCAGACACTTTGGCTGGCCAGGCAGCTAGCAAAAGACATCACCATCATTGCCATGAAGGTGCACAGATGTGGCAAGGTTGATGATCTGTATGGCAGTGTGCCTGGAAGGATGTGCCAATTCCCTACCACAAAGGCTGCCCTCAGATTCTTATCCTAAGGAGAAAACAAGGGAAATCACACCACTCACAGGGACACAATGTCAAAGAGGACAAAGAGCAAGCCTAAAGAGAATAGCAGAGTATAGTATAGCACTGCAAAGAATACAGTATTCATTCTCTGCTCTTGCCTCCCAGTGATTTTGCTGCCTTGCCCTCTGTACTTTTTATTCTTTAGCTATTAAAGGAATTAAAAATTCAATAACGCACATTAAAAACTGCAGCCTTAATCTGAAGGAATGGAAATAACTGTTGAGGCTGTCTAAACTTTCTCAGAGAAAGCACAGAAAAGCATTTACAAACTTGCAATGCATCAAAAAGCAGCAAATTGTTTCTTATATATCTTTATTCTATGCATCTTCAAGGCTTGTGTTAGTTTTATGCAGAAGGTCAAATTAATTCCACATGTAATTCAACGCAGCAAGTGAAGCTGTATTGAAGCTTCATGTGGCCATATAGATTATCTAGACTATTATTTAAAAAGCAACAAATTGCTGGAGTTCAAAAGTATTTGTAATAAAACAAATAAGAGTTTCATCATGTTCTTTCCTGTGGCACATGGAAGCTATGGCTGTTAGTCTGTTACTACTATGTTTTAAATCCATTACAGAGTATTGGAACTGGTTTTTGGCCTGTGGTTTGAGGGGGTGTCTGGAGTAGATGTTCTGTGAATCCTTCAGGACTACCCTATCTTTTGCATGCAATTGGGAAGGACTGGTCTTGGTTATCTAGGTGGTCTCTTCTGTCCTATGATCTTATCCATTGTTTTTTTAAAGTCTTCACCATATACTTCACAAAATATAGCTTTCAGATTCTTGGACTGCATTGCTACTTTCAAACTGCTGATGGAGAAAATTTAACTATTTGTTACAGGAAAAAATGTTTGAAGGGTCAAGGACTTGGACAGTATTCACTTCCAACAGTGGGATATTAATCAGAAAAAATACATCTCACCATAGGTTAAAGAAACATCTTTCTCAGTTGTGTGACTTTAGCTGTATTTTGTTTCTACTGAAACAAAGGTATTTTTCCATGTAAGGCAAGTAGTTACTACTGTATCTGGCATCTATTTGAAACTCTATCAGGTCATCCTGATTTATTTTTGTCAAATAGTAAGCCCTTTGGCAAGGGACTTATTTTCCCCACAGGTGTAAAAAATGTAAAACTGTAATTTATAAAACAGAAGATGACAGAATCCCATTTGTACAATACATCTAGATGCCAAAAGGTAATCTTATTACAAACAACACAATCTTCTCACAGCACTTGCTATATTATTTTCCGGGTGGTCTAAAAAGTTGATTCAGAGAATAATGCCACAACAGCAACTTGCAGTTCCTAAGGCCAAATAGCCAGATGTGTCAATAATCAGTGCAAACTGGAAACAGATGTAGGTCCTTGTTGAATAACAAATGTAATGAAAATACTTCCTTAGCTCTCTCATGCTTTCACACACACAAGAATTTATGTCTTCCATATTTTTTTTAGTTGAATTATTTGCTGCTTCATTTTTATGTCACTGAGATCTCTTTCAAAATCTTAGTCACTCCACAATGAACTAATAAAGATTAGTATATCTAGAGCAATTGCTTAATATCTGGTCAAATTGCTTCTACCTAATCATTTTATCATGGAAATTCCTTATCATTGAGATAAGATGAAAACTGTTAAAGGCAGATGTGAAGGCCAAGTCTGCGTAGTCTCCTGCACCTGCAAAGTTTCTGCATGTGTATGAGAGCAGACAGGCTATAGGATTGATAACACATCTCAGGCCACTGGCAAAATCCCTGACATGACTAAATAGACTTAAGTACTGAGTGAAAGTCAAAACAATGTTTCAAGGATGTTTCACACCATCAGGATCTCTGTGAGACCTTGTATAAAGCCACATGTCCAAACTTGGTCTGTACCTTCAGTCCTTGTCTGCAAGTGATGACAGCTCAGTTATGTGAAAAGCTACTTTAAAATGGAATACCAGCTTCAAAACAGAAAAGAAATATTTTGTGAGCTAAGAATCCAGGTATTATTTGCTTAGACTGTCATGTTCAGCACCAACCAAAAAAATGCCACCCCTAATTCTTAAGAAGGGAGAAGTCACATTTTTCTTAACTAAAGTAGTTTGAAGATTTTTGATCAATATTGTACCTCAGAGAAAAGACAACTTCTTTCACTACACAGAAAATACAGCATATTATGCCTTTTGAGACTAACTGGAACTATCATCTCATGAAATTAAACAGGAAACTGTGAGAAAAAAGTTATCTGTCTTGTTCCCAGATGCCAGCATGCACACTGATTCGCATCAAATCCTTACCAGAGGATTTACCAGAAGTCATGTCTGCGTATGAAAAGGGCAAAGATCATGGAGGAGGAGCTAAAAATTGTGAGTCATTCCCACAAACCGAACCAGGGAAAATATTTCACATGTAAAACCCCAGAAAGGTGTTGGAGCACTCTTTACTTCTCCTAAAAATGAGGACAGGAGAATAACCAACATTTCAGAAAAAGGATTGCAAACTTGTTATCCTACTGTTTTTCAAGGTGCTTTCATCCTTCAGGCTCTGGCTGTGGTCTGGCAGGAGACAGACTCAGTGGCAGTGCTAGTTTTGGGAATGCTCATCCCACCCAACTTCAGCCATTAATTCTTCTTCCTGCTCCTGCTCCTCTTATTCCTCCTCCTCTTCCTTCTCTTTCTCCTCCTCCTCCTCCATGTCCTACTCTGTGTCCTTCTTCTCTTTGTTCCCACTGCTGCAGTGCCAGGTGCCCTGCACTTTTCCAGCACAACTCTTTGCCAGACTGGGCTGAACCCCATTTAATCAGAGCTTGTCTTTAGCCCAGACTGTTCCAGAAGCTCAGTGCACACTCCAGCTCTGGGAGTAGCCAGTCAGCACAAATGACAGGGCCTCTGCTCCAGGATGAGAGCTGGGCAGGAGGGTGGGGAGCAGAAGGGACAAACATTTTAGCTGTGGTATTGCCCCATAGCTACTGTGTCCTGAAACTGCAGCTTCAGTAACAGTATTTTGTTTTTCTTAGTATATTGTTGATAAAACCCCAAGTAAAAAACAATAAATTGTGTGAAGGGTATACTAATATTTATACATACACAAGTTTATTACCTTGCAGCAGGAATGTGACTTACAAGCAACAGTTGTACATCAGCTCCCATGTGTCTCCTTGGATGCTGATAACATGATAGAGAAAAAGAAGGTGGGCAGATTTAGGCAAATGGAAGCAAAGCTGCACTCTGATCCCTGTATTAAATTTATAGTCATTAAAAAACCAAAAGCATGGGCAATTAGGGATGTGTCTGAGTTAAAATACACCCCTTACCCTAGTTTCAAAATCTTTAAACTCAAAATCAAGTGCAACAGAGGGCTAGATTTGATCTAGCAACATTAATTGTCATACAGCCATAGGAAAGATTAAAGAAAAAAAGGTTAGTGACGTTTTCTGGGTGACTTCAATTCAGAAAGCAGTGACACTAAAAAGAACACAGAGGTCAATGTCCAGAACAACCTGAACATGATTCCCAATACATGTTGTTGCAAAAGCAAACTAAGACATTTTTCAGTTACACAAGTAGATTTTTTTTAAGCTGGAGTTGGCCAGTGGGATTATTGATGTTTGTGACATTGAAAAGTCATATTTCATGTATCTAGTTTTCTTCCCCCACTGAAGTGGCTGTTGTAAACCTGGTGAGGACACATACAATAGGGATCTGTGATTTGGAAAGTATGCCTTGTGAAATCAGATGAAAGCCATGCCCACAATCTCACAGCACTGCTCAGTCTTTGCTGCACAGCTTTTGGGGCTGCTCTATCGCACAGCGATATCCATCTGCCTGACATAAGCTTCCATTAGGTCGCTAATTAAAAAGCCAGAGCTCATTATGAGGTATTGTAGAAGCAGCTGATTTTGAAATTTAAGTTCCTTCCAGTAGCAATCAAGGATTGCTTAGGCCTTGTGGTGTGCAGCTCCCAGCTCCTCTTCCACTCTCCAAGATCATGTCTCAGGAACGACTGGAGGGTTCAGCTCTCTTCCAGCAGGGAAGAGACATCAGCTTCACTCTCCCACAAACTAGGCACACGTCATATTTGGGGGGTGCTTTGTGAGAAACCTCTGCATCTCACTAAGCCTGTTAATTTGGCCAAGGGCCCCTGCTCCTGCCTCAGTCTGAAGCACAGACATGCCCCTGGTCAGCGAAACACTGAATCTGAGTAAATCCTAAAAATATCTTATATGTAAGCCATAGGGTGCAAGACCTCTCTGTTTCAGAGGTTTTCAATGAGGATAAAGAACTCAGAAGTTGCCAGACATAAAGACAGGTCCATATAGTGCCTTGCAGAAGCAGGTAGGTAATAGCAATCACGAGAAAGAGAAATTAATATAGGTAGATTTTTAAGCTCAAAGAGACCATGGCTGATGATAGTGTGACCCTCTTAAGTTCATAGGCTCAAAAGCACAGTGAGAGTTTTTTATAACATTACTAAAGTAGAGATATCCTTTTGAAAGATTTCCCACCTTACTTTAGACTTGGGCATCTGGACAATTTGTCGTGTGTGTAGTCTGTTGCTAACAAGAGTTAATTAGCCTTGTGAAAAACTTCATCTTATTTTATGCTTAAGCTGTATTGACTTAACTTAGAGCTATTAGTTCATGTAACAACTTTGATAGATTACAGAATCATTGCAACACTGACTGGAGCAATGCCTAAATACCTTTGAAAAACAGGCTTAAGCTATTCCCTCAAGGAAGCCTGCAGAAGGAGTAATCTTGACTTCTCAACTCCTGGACTGGCACTGAAGTAATGTGTCCAGATTTTCACAAAACACTCAACTACCAGTTGGTATGTGAAAAAGAATATTCAAAACAATATAGACTAATAAAAAAATGCAGTATTTCTATGTACGAACAACAACTAAAATTGTTTTTTATCAACTCTCAGTAACCTAAAAGCCCTTTGAACTGAGATTTTTCCTTCACTGTTATCTTGTGATAAATGATGAAGAAGAGGAAGTATTTTCCAAGAGAAGATGACTCATAGGGAACTCTTAGAAACTCACAGTATTCAATACAGCTGGCAATGAATTAAAAAGCCCTTTTCACATTTTTTTTTTAATCTTCCTTGTTCCACTGGTCACAAAGCACATCACACTGGTCAGTTATTTCCACAGTGTCCTTTAACACATTAAATTATTATTTCCATTGGGCTATTCTGATTAGCAAGTCCATATTCTTAATGCTAGTTATCAAAAGGCTAATTTCATGCGATGAATTAATTTCCACTGAATTCCATTTTACCTTAGTTACACTATGTCTGGTATTTGAGATAGCTTAGAAATACATTGCAATGCAGAGGTATCAGATAGGATTGATATGAATGAACTTGTGGCATTTCTATGTGAGTCAATCATTGTCATCTCTTAATATAAGATAAGAAACATAAAGCAATATAAGTAAAAGGTTAATTTCGTACTTTTGTAGATATAGAAAAAGGAATATGAAGTAAGTTCCTGTTTGTCACCACTGACTACAAAGTGATGACTGCCTCAGATACTGCTGTAACCTTCATTGTCTAAAGGGCAAAGGTGAAGCAAAGTTTGTAGGTAGAGGTAATATCTTCTATTTGAACAACCATTAGTGCTGGTAAAAGTAGCAAAAACTTCTGGGCTTTGCAGTCTTTCTGATTTGAAAAAGGGCTTGTAGTTTTGGAGCCTTGTCTTCCTTTCCAAGCTATAACAACTGACCTGATAAAATTTCAACCTCTACCTGGCCTTAGCTCAGGTGGAAACCTCTGCATCTTTCTTTGGTCAAATCCACCTTGACACTGATGAATGTGTTTGTCAAGATGAATCTTTCTTCAGTAGCCAGATGAGCATTAATTACTGTTTCAGTTGCAAATTAGAATTCTGAATTAAATACAGCCCACTGGGAACAGTCATTCTCAAAGTTCTTGTTTACACTTCTCCTACAGACTTGTACCTTGCTCGCCTAGTTTAACTACCTAATAAATGTCTTACTCCCATAAAAGTTAGATATTCAACACTGACAGCACTTTATGGATAGGGAAGCATTATCCAAACAAAACAAAAAAAAGGAAAAAAAAAAGAAAAAGGAAAAAAAAAGGAAAAAATAAAAGGACAACTGTACTGGGAAGGCAGATTGACTCATGGCTTCTGAAAGTATTGATTTCAGAGCGAAATGATTCAATCCAGAGAGATGTGGCATTACCTAGTGTGCATTCTGGGCAAGCTATCAAAATGCAACCTTTACACGTATAGGAAATTCTTTCTAAATCAGTAAGTGTAACAATATCTATGGGCAGAGCTTTCATCTACATTTTTCGCTCTTAGTACATAATGTTCTCAAATTTGTATCTTTCCTTACTTCAACTTGGAAGTTGTTAACTTCTATGTTTTTATCAAATATCAGGCCTTTCACTTTATCTAGGATTATGGAACTTTTAGTGAAATAGTTTTGCTCTGAAAAATTTGAAACACTGTCAGTCATTGCTATGGCCCTGATTAATTAATGGGCTTCTTACTGCAAGATGTACATTCCTCACTGGTATCTCCTACTAGCTTTTGCTAGCCATGTTAGAGAAAATCTTGCAGGGGATGTAGTAGTTGCTATATCTGATGGGAAGAAAAATAGAGATAAATAACAAAATATGGTCTTCCCTCTTTCATTTTTCACACTTTCCAGAATGAAAAGATGGGAAATTTTTACTAAAGGTCTAAGTGAAGAAGCCATTAACATCTGGGATATCACCTCACTCTTCTGTCAGAACAGGGTTTATTAAGAGCCAGATGAGCTATTTCTGCAAAACATTGCATGGTGTGATACCAACACAGAGGCTGAGAGCAGGATCCTCAGCTGAGGGATGCAGAATGATTGCATCTGCACTGCTCAAGTGGAGCCTCTTTCAGGCAAAGCTCGACACTTCTGATCTGATGTAGCATACAGCATCTGATGGTACTGCCATAGCCCTTAAATACAGATAGCATTTTCTATCTATCTGCCTATCTATCTATCTGTCTGTCTGTCTATCTATCTATCTATCTATCCATCTTTCTGTCCGTCCATCCATCCATCCATCCATCCCTCCATCCATCCATCCATCCATCCATCCATCCATCCATCTATCTGCAGCCAATATAATACTGTAATTTGAGATCTCTTAGAATAATAGCTTAGCAGCAAATGAAAATTTATGCAACATGTACTGTGAGGGAACAGAGACCCAGGAATGAACAGGAGACCTGAGTTGTTTGATAGTGTAAATGTAGCCTGAGAGATATCAAACCTGGTTGATGCAGATTTGACAAATAAGTGTATATGCCTTACATAGAAAGCATCTCCTTTTTCTATCTATCACCTCGAAAATGCTTTGTGTAAAACCAGAGTAATGTGCAGTATAGGACTCCAAACCTAGATTTCAAATACTGCTTCAATCTCACTCTTCATCTGAGCCAAAGTGGGGTTATTGCAGTGGACAATGCTATTTAGTCTATTACTTATGCATGTGGAGAAATGGATTTGGATGGAACTATGAATGCAATTTTTTTCAAGCTATAAATTTCATGCACTCCTTTGAAATGCTGTGAGTCTCAATTACTGCACGAACTCTATTGTGTTCAGTTACTGCAAAGATTGGAGTTGGCACCTACATAATTTTACAGCTTTGTTGTCCTAGTTGAAAAAATATCAGGCAATAGTTTCCTTATTTCAAAATTTCGCAGCCAAAATGAATAATGTCAGCCAGATGAATAATCTATCTCAATTTTCATGGTTACTTGATAGCAGGTCTATTCCTGTACGCATCATCCCAAACAGTCACATAAATTCTTTACTCTGCCTTTCAGGACTTAAGACATAGTATTCTTGTTCTCCTTTCCTACTTGCTTTCTCCGGAGTCAAAATTACATCTAGTCAAGAGGTTAAAGCACCTCTCTTTGCTTTTTTACATTCTGAAATAGGGGACTAGACTCAAAAAGACTTGCTGAATATAATAGAGATATCTTTTAAAAGACCTGCTCCAGTGGCAGTTCTGAATTCCCCTGGATTTCTCAGGGTTTTTATCACACAAAGAGAAGTTTGTAAGCCTGATTTTAAAGCTTGTAAGCTGACTTCTGCAAAAAAATGAATACTTCTTTTCCTTATATCATATAGCTCTCTCTTAAACAGTAAGTTTGAAAATACTCTGGGAAATGTCAAATGCCTAGTCCTAGACATGATATCAAGGGCAGTTGCATGACATTAACCCACATTACAAAAGTGCTGGCAAAATAACTCCTCTATGTTGTTGTAACAAACAAAGAGCTGGGTGGCTGATTTCATGTGCTGCAGATAACTGTGCTATCTCCATAATAACTGAATTGATTTTCACTAGACATACAAATTGAATATTGTACCAAATCCAAACCTTGGCATGCTCATATTGTGCAGCAAGTAATTGCACACTGGGATAGGTTAGAGAACTGCCAAATAATGTAACTAAACTTCATCTTCTCTTCTTTGCACACCAGACTGCAAAACACGCTAATTCTGATAAGTCATGGGCCAAGAGTTTGTGTGTAGAGAGGCAGTGAGGTCCATTCAGTGAATGTGTATCTGAACATTTCATGTTCTACAGAGTTTGACTTTTAAATTCAGCTCAGCACACAGCACAAATGCCTGTCTCTAGGCCCATCAACAATACAATCTGTGCATATCAGCGTATATGATCATTCCCAACTCAAAGGTTGGTTCTAGGAGCCAAACCACTGTAGAAGTTATTTTTGAATATTGCTATTTCTTCTCAGTTCCACAGGACTTTGTTTCTCCTTTTTTTTCCCCCTTTTTTTTTCATTTGCTTGGTTTTTTGTGCTGTTTTGTAATTTCACAGTTGACTACAATGTTCATTCAAATTAAGACTTCTTGGCAAAAAAAATTCTGCATTTTGGAACAGTTAGTAGTTATCATTCCTTTAGCAATTTTTGATTGAACTTCTGTCTCTCAAGACAGTACCTCATTTCCAATTTAATATCTCATTACCAATTTAATGAGATATATCCTAAATCTGTTTATTAATGCATTTCCATAAAGACTAGGAATTCTACAACAACAGAGCATTTCTCAGTAATCACTTTACCATTTATTCTGCTGAGGTATTTCAGACAGTGTTTAGCCACAACAGGAAGACCTCCTTTATTCTGTAATGCAGTGAGAAGGCTGGAAGGTGTGTCCATCACAATTTCACTTAGCAGCTGAATGTTGAGACTCATTAGCAACCTGGAAGACAAGAGCTGACAGATTAAAGTTATCAACGCTTGTCTCCTCTGGTGACAGCAAATATGTTATCAGGGGTGACTTGCAGGGTTGGGAAGAGACAAATAGTTTGGTTCCATTTTTTTTTTTTTTTCCAAATTTCTTTTTTTAAGCTCAGTGAGCTCTGTCTCATTTCAGTGGGCCTAACTCAATGTAAAGGAAAATACAGCTGACATTATCACGAAATATGAGCTTGCTCGCCAGTTATTCTGCTCCTAAAAGCCTGGACCAAAGGGGAGTTCTTCACAAACTTAATCCACTTAAATTTTCTTCCTACTTAAAAAAAAATCCCACTAGGGATGAGGAAGGAAATCTCAAATTTCATAATATTTTTTAAAGAAAACAAAAGAACACGCAGCTCAGATATTTTGGTATCTTCAGTTTCTTAGTAATGAAATTTTTGCTTTAAAATCCTATGTGAACAATATTATTGTTATTCCAGTCAATATTTCTAAATAACAAATGAAGAGAAGAGGAAAAACAGAGCTATTTTTTTTTTTTTACATTTCAACAATTCCAAACTTGTTTTTCCAAATGATTTTCAGGACTCTGAATATATAAAAAAAATACATACTTCTTATGAAAATGAAAAGTTTTGGCTTTGAAGGACTACCTTTTTTTTTTTCTAATTAAAAATACATTTCATTTCATTATTATGAAATTATAATTTCATAATAATTTAATTCTACTTCTTACTCCATTGAAATCATTACAAACTTCCTTTGATTTCAAAAGTCTTTGGATAAGGTCCATAGATGGGATTTATGTGGGCAGGGTAGAAGAAAAAACCCAACCATTCCACTGTTTCAGCTCAGATCTACAGACATAGTTTCCTTTGACTTCAGAGTCAAGTACAGGTAAGGGCAACATTTGGCCCTGAGATGTATTTTCAGAAGAAAATGAAATAGAATGCAAGAGCTACAGCTGGGAAAACAGCTAATTTACTTTTCAAATTATTAATATTTATGACTTACACATTAAGGATTGCCCAGATTATTACATGAAAAGAAGTTAAGACACTACAGTGCAGATAATTTTTTTTTAATTAAAACACAGATTTAGATCTCTACAACTCATTGATTTCTTGTTCTTGACTTCAGCTCATTAGTCACAACACAGTGAGTGTTTGCATAAAATAAATGTTATAGCAAGGAATGTTTCAAATCTAAAAAACGTAGGCACATATTCCAAACAAATTATTCTCTGGCTAGTACACTCTTATTTTGCTTCTCTTTTCCTGCATTGGTGAGGTCTATTCCCAACTGTGCTTAGTTTGTTCGAAGTGACGTTGTCACTGTGCCAGTCCTGGGATGGGATCGATCTCACTGTTGAGCGCCTGGGCTGATTAAACTCACATCTCTCTGGGGCTTGGGGGCACGTTCTTTGGCAATGTAATAGAGCAGCCCTGCCATCTCTCCTGTCCTCTTGTAAACACTGTCAGCAAAGTGAACAAAAAGGGGTTTAGAGCTCCTTACAACGCCTTTCACCATCTTGCGCCAAGTGAAGTCTTCAAGGCTGTTTTCTATTTGCAAAGCACTGAAGTATGGAGTAAGCCTTGCAGGTTTGAGACACCAGAGCTTACATTGCATGTAGGTGTGTGGACAATCAGCCACAGCCACACACAAGTGTTCGTCTCTCTGTTTATCTCTGCTATGTCAAATAGGTGTTATGGCAAACTAAACTTGACTCAGAACTACTATTACATATACTAGAGTAAGCACTTGTATTCGATTGTTTTTTCAAAAAGGGTGATTTTGAAGGGACTGCACATAATGTTATGGCATGTCATTAAAGAATATGAATTGTGTACTTGGACTTTAGATGTACACGGTCACAAGACAAACAGTTTTCCGTGTTTTATATTGACTCCTTTATATGTGTATGTGTATATATATATATATATATATATATATACACATGCAAAAAACTAGCATTTTTTGTGTGCCTGGAAGTTTGTCGCATTTATTCAGCTGAAACAGGTAGTTTCACAATACACCTTAATTTTTTTTGTGTACGTGAACATGTGCACAAGGGCACATAAAAACTTTCTTTTTATTTTTATTAGCAGGATATATTGCACACATATCACAACAAATCTCAACATAAAAGCCATTTTAGTGTGTACCTGGGTTTTGTTTCTTCTAGCAACACTTGTTCCATTTTGTGATCTGTAATCAAATATCTGACAAGTAAGTACCCAGGCATGAATTAATCTCATTAAACATTATACCTCTAAAAGTCCAGAAGTTAGCTGATCAGGTGCTGTCTTCAGCAAACGGCAGGTGACAGGCAAATCACCCCAGTGTCGGACAGGAATCTAAAATAGGAAGCTGAATCACCAGCTGAAATGCCTATTTCTCTCCACTAAAGCACAAAACGAGCATATTACATTTAGACAAGCACATACTAGACATCTAAAGTCAGAAGCTCTGAATCACATGCCATCGGGCCACCAGCAAGTATGCATGGAGAAGCAGAGGCAGGTAGATCAGTACCTGAGCCTGAAGGGCATTAACGTGTTGTAGGCACCTGCAGTTGTAGACAGGCTGCTCTTCCACTCATGGGATGGTGGGGGCAGTGATATCCACAGGGTTTTGAGTGTAGCAAATGTATTTGTTCAGACAACCTAAACATTCATTAACTCTGCCCTTTCAACAAGGTGGGGTACGTGCAGGACATCATGCCACCAGGCAACAGCCAAGGGCTGCTCCAAGGGCTCAGCTGTGGTTTGCCATGGGCTCCCTGCATGGAGCAGGCCTCGACTGAGCAGCCTCAGGCACATGCCATAGAGCTGCTTGGCGGTGGGATGACCCACAAGACCAAAACATGCATCTCTTCAGTATCCTTATTATTATTAATGATGATGATGAACCTTGCTGTGACCCTGCACCCAATGTAATGCATGCTTTCTGGTTAGAGGCTTTGTCTCCTTTTCTCTTCCACTCACTCCTTACCCGGAGGAAGCAAGAGAGGGAGTAGTATTTCTATGTGTTTTACTCTATCACACTTTTAATACTCCCAGACTCCTCCATTGAAAATTACATGGAATAACAATATTCACAGGCAAGGCACATTTTCTTCTTTCTAAAAAGAGTTCCAGATAATACAGAGGTGAACAAAGTGCATAAAAATTGACTGAAATTGTGGCACAAGTAATATGAAGCCACTCGCTTCATGTGTACTATGTACTATATCATGATATTACTGCCTGGGAGCCCAGTTTCATTCTTTCCTGTTACGCAAAATAATTTCTCTGAAATGTGTGAAGCCCAGTTTCAAAGTATTGCTTTAGTTCCTGAAATTGTACTTGGAATAGAAGAATGCGAAAGCTTCTCACTGTTATAATTTGTAAAATCTTTCTTTGTGCAAGAGAAAGCCGTAATTCTTTCTCTGAGATTCAGGAATGCCGTAAACCTCCAGAGCTGAGTTAATATAATTAATCACCAGAACCACAAAATTAATTTCTTTTTATTATCGTGATCTTTGTCTGTTGTTTTATCATACACATTTAAAATATTTTTACCTTGGGATGCTCTCTAAGACATGTTATCTTAGTGATAACTGAGTTTATTTAATGTCAGTCATAGATTACACTTTCTCTCAAAATTAAACAGCCATTACAGGGCTGGAGTGAAAATTAGCGTGACCATGTAAACTATGGGTGAAATGGTGCACCTAAATATTTTGGAGCCAAGCACCTGACACCACACTTCCAGGTTACCACATCAGATACCCTTCTCTGTTTCTACTCCTACCTGTTTAGAGTAATATAACTCAGCTTCAAAGGTGCAGTGCAGGTGCAATGGGACATTGTTTCCCAACTGGTAAACAAAATTACATGCTATGTGTCTTGATCTCATCTAATTTTAGTAAACAAAACATGCAAGTTAACAATGTTTTCTCCTCCACAGCTCCATAGAAAGAGAGAAAATACTTTTCTCTGTGGTAATTACTCCATGTAATTGCCTTTAGCAAAAGACTCTCATTTCTGATATCCAGTCCCTTGCGAATCAAGACACTCAGCTAAACATTTCAACAGTTTTGCCACTCTTTCAGGTAGAGATTGTGTCAGTCAGACATTTTGGCAAAAGGTTGGGGAAAAAACCAGCTCAGGTGAGCGGGTGTAAGGTTGATGCTGAGCCTCTTGGTCTCCAAAAGGGACTGTTGCCTGATTTGTCTCTGTGTAGGGAGTAGGGCATCTTGGTGTGCTCTGTTTATCCAAAATATTGTGTTTACTTGTTGCCAGCTGTAAGCAAACAGGATAGCTATGCTGGCAGTGAGCCGCCTCTATTCGAGACTGTGCCAAGAGGCAAAGGAGAGCAAGCTACTTTTGCCCTCAACCCCCACTTCTCTCACATAGGGTTAGGCATCATCTGGCCATAGTAAAGACTTCAGCTACCTTGGCTTTGAAGAGGGAACTTGAGTCTCACAGTCAGTGGAATCCTCATTTTTCATCATTACGAGAATGCTTCCCAGTGCCAGGGTATCGCGGTGTTTATTCACTCTTCTGGCATAGCAGTGCAGGGGGTGGATGCCAACACAAAGAGATCTGAGAGAGGCAGACAAACACAGTAGGTGAGACTGGTTGGGAGATGCAGACTAGACACCTCCCTCAGGAAGGGCCAGTCTGCTGCCAGCATGACTGGGAGCCCTTGGAGGCTTCAGAAATGTGCCCTTCAGTATCTTAGCTCATGAGTCAGTTGCATGGGGAAAACAATGCATGGTTTTACTGTGCCCAGCAACACATCTCCTGCCTCGAGAAGAATTAGATGGGCTTGCTTTCTGAAAATAATGGGGGAAAACTCTTTGAACTGAGAGACTGATTCATGCATTTGCAGTTGTATAAAATGTATGTTTTTGCTGGAGCATCTCATTACGCAGCCACCATTTTGGCGTGCCAGTGTGATGAGCATGTCAGTTAACCACATAATTATGAAGGAGATGCAAACAGGACTGTCTCTTGTACCTTTGCTTTCTCTTAGACGAGCAAGTAATATGCCACCTCCACCTTAGTACGTGTAACTTTCGGAATTAAATCAGGATTTCATGCATAACATCTTGCAGCTACTGTCAGTTATGTCTGTTAATAAACTATGTCCTTGGCTGGCAATAAATCATTGTATATGTCAATTATTACTAATTGTCTGCCTGAAATTAGGATTTAAGTAACTTCTTTATGCAAATATTTCCATCAAGTTATTATATTGTCAAAATCTTACACTGAAATAAATTCTTCCTTCCTCTCTCTATGTCAGAACAACACAAAGCTGTTGAAAAAGTGAGTGACATATTTTAATGGTGGTGAAAATTCCCTTTTACCTAGATCAGCCACATTTGAATTGCACAGTGTTCACATTTTCAAACATTTCTGCAGCTCTACTTTATTTGAAAGAAAAGCTGGGACTCTTCTGTACAATATTTCAAGGAGCTGATTTGAAGAAAAATATTGATTAGCACAAGGGTTCATAATAAAATCTTTAGACATAGCAACAAAGAGCCATTTTCAGAACAGAGGGGAGTAAATATTCTTTAATTTAAGAGAATACTGACCTGTATTTCCCCTTAGTTGCAGTATTTTTATGTGATAAAATGCCCAAATTACTCCAAATTTTAATTTATAACCGATAACTAAATGTCTAGCTACATGATGTAATGGAGTATTATGCAAAGAGTCCCTCATCCTCTCCAAGCTCACTTTAGAACTGGAATATATATATATATGATTATAATAATGCAAAGCCACTTATAAGCTGATAATATTTGTTTAGGGGTAGATGGAATTAGTATGGGTGCCTGTTCCTATTCTGACTGCTAGTTCACCTGGGTAGCTGTTAGGTCTGAAGAGTACTTGTTCACAGGATTTAAAGACATGGCTTTTACCAGGAACTGCGTCTATGAAAAGCAGCCATTGAGCATTAGAGATACACCTGAAAAGTAACTAGAATAGATTTTTGGAATAACTTACCATCTTTTTTTTAATAGAAAGGAAAAAATATGTAAACATGTAATTATTTGAGGGCTAGAAACATATAAATTGTAATATTTTAAAAATAAGATTTAGAAAATGCTGTCATTAAGGACTATATTTTGTTCTGTTGTGTTTTGTGGTGCTACAGAAATAATCATAGCTATATTTATATAGCAAATTTTCCACAGTGATGATCTTCCCAAAAGCTTTTGAACAGAGAAAATGCCAAAAATAAGAATTAAATACATTAGACATTAATATCTTCAGGTTTTAAAGTAGAAATAAATTTTATACTTCTCTTGGGGAGATAGAAAAAAAATGGATTTACTTGAAACAATGTTCTTGTGTTTGGGAGGCCCCATTGCTGTCCTGTGAGCAACCTTATTGTTCTATGCTTCAAGATACACCCTAGGCTGGTTTTGGTGCAGGCTGGTAACCTGTCAGAAGGAGCATGGACATGGTTTAGGGGATAATATGGGCCCAGAAATGTTCACTTAAGGAAATTATGGATGCAATTACTTTGTTTTGTGGATAGAGGACCTTTGAGCTGCTTGTGAGCCACATCATGGCATTAGGCTTCAGGTCTAGAGCACAGTCCTGTCTCATCTACCTGCACACAGACACAGTCACTAGGCCTCTAACAGTACCAGATGCCCTGGGGTGTTCAAGATATCTGCACGTGACTCCCAGTGCCCCACCTGTGAGCAGTCAGACTGAGCTACCTTGACTATAATGGGAACTTAACCACCCGGCTTCCATGTAAACACCTCTGAGAAGACACCTGCCTTCAGTAACCTGAGCCTGTGACAGGAGTCCTGTCCACGGGACTCACGTTAACTGTTTAAACATTGCCATTTAGCACCATTTGAACACAATATGTTACCCTGCCTGATCAGCAGCTTCACTGCACAGGTACCCTGTATCTGCTAGTGCCGTGCAGGTGCCTTGGACATCCAGATGCATTAGGTATCTGAGTCTGCCTCAGACAGCAGCTCAGGCACCTATGTTTGGGCAACTGAATCCTTTGTATGGTGATAAAATTTTGAGTCAATTTCTGTAAGAAATTACCTTCATATGATTGTTGGCTCAAAGCACCAGAGTAAAACATTTTAGCTGCAGATCTTCAGAGAGTTTGCTCATGATGCAAAGAACATGCAAACTTCCAAGACAGCAGAGTTTTGTGCTGTAAATAACACTGCTATCTCCCCCCAGAATGATGGTTGCACTGAGGTTAAAGAAAGACCTTTCATTGTTTCCCTTTAGTGATAAAACCCATATTGACTGTGGTTTAAAAGAACTAAAAGGCCCAGTCAAGGCTTACCATCTGTGTGGCTCAAACTGTTTAAATACGATCGCAATATTGATATTGCTCTAACCTCTGTTATGCCTCTCTCTGCCATCTGCAGAGCTGGGAGAACAGGTTTTCTTTATACTCACCATGACGAACTGTGTGATAGATTGAAGGAAATCGTGTTTATATAAATACATAGTGTGTATACAATACACATAAAATAACTTGAACGACTTGTCTGAACACTAAGTATCCCGGAAAGGACAGTAAGTCACCTCTGCTATCAAAATGCAAACAGAATTTTGTCCAGCCATAACCTTTCTGAAACAGGTGGCACGCAATTGTGTGTTTGAAGGTTATGTGTTTTGTTAAACTTAGCAACAATGACTGGTAAGAATGGAAAAGTCAGTGTAATCTATGTTACCTAAAAGTCCAAATAACAGTGTTGAACTTCATTTTGATGCACTAAGAAATTGTCAAGAAAATGAGAGGCAACAATTTTTTGACTGGTGCTGAAACTGAGGAGTAATATTGTCTGTGTTACTGTAAAATATGCCTTTATGAGTAGAATGGTAATGAAGAAGTTCATACATTCACTTCAGTGACTGTCAAGCATGTAAACACGTAGGGAGATATAAATAAATGAGAGAATCTCACTGGCTTTGGAAAGTGTGTCACAGAAAGATGCTGAGAGAAGCTAATCAGTGTCTGAACACAACCCTTTGTCAGCAGGGCTGCGTGGAGCATCAGGGGCAGTCTTTTGCCTAGGTAGCGTGATTTTGGAGTTAAAGTGTTATTTTAAGGTACTTTCTGCTGGTCTTTCTCTGAAAGGTGGCACTGTAGGGTGAAGAGAGCATCTGAGAACTAAAGTGTTTTCCTTTGTCATTTGACAAAATTTTTCAGACCCACACCACAAGCTGGTGAGGTCATTACAGACTTCTGACTGATTCCAGCAGTCTCTGAATCATAGATGTCATGTAAGAACAGCGAGAAAGAGGGCAATTAGTGCTAGGCACGGAATGGCATGACATGATAAAAGAGGAAAGGAACTGAGGAGATGTTGACAATGTTCATTTCAATCTGCAGGGGAATTTTAAGGAGGAAAAGCTAAATGTACTCAAACAGGGAGTTCACAGAAACCACTACTCTGAAAAGCACTACGACATTGACTATTCACCCAAAATGTGGCAATTCAACAGCAAATGCACCATCATGAGCTTGCCAAGCACCAGCCTGCTTCTGACTCGGAACAAAAAGTACAGCCTAGTGATTCATCAGCATCATTTCCTTGTGCACAATTCATTTCCTGAAGAGTTTGCCATCTACTCTTGCTTTCCCTTAAGATCTAACAATGGCATGGCTGAAGATCTACATACAAAATTTCACACTGGCAGAATAGAAAGAGGAAGAATAGTTCTTCTCAGAACATGTAATGCACATTCTATTTACCTGTATTTTATGGGAGTGGCAGCAGAAAAGCCAAGTCAATTTATAAATTAGGCCTGGTTTCATGGTGTTGTTTTCCAAGTGAATCATCACACTGAGTTGATCACATTTTCTAATTTAAAAAGTTTAAACATGCAGAAAAATGTACTTTTTCGCTCTTTATCTTATCACGTACATCATCAGCACACTACCACCCTCTTCCACTAAAAATATTATCCACTGTGCCAACTATGAACATGCCTCAGGCTTATTTATTAAGAAACATTAAGCATTACCTCATACAGTGCATTTGAAAATACGTCCAATAACAACACAACATCTAAGAAAAATGCAGAAACCATTATTTGCTGTCAGTAGGGTTAGCAGCTAATTTTCATCTTAGTCTGGGAAAAAAAAAAGGGGCAGTTTTCACTTTACCATTTGATTTCCTGATGCAGATTGCATCATTTAAACTTCATGTTCCTTTCAGCAGGCTTACAAGTGAGACCAGACTGGTCAAGTCTGTTGATTTTATTGTATGTCATTGTCAACACCTAGATTTCAAATTCTTATGGCAAACAACAGATAATAAAATCAAAGGTTCACCATGTAATCATTATTCATTAGAGCTGGCACAGCTCTCACAAAGTCAAGAAATGACGAAGACTATGGAAAATTGCAGTGAGTAGGATTTCCCTTTGGCAAGTAGGACTCATTAGTTACTCTATAGCAGCCATGACTGTTTTAAATGCATTGTCCATCTGCACTTCTCCACTTCTCTCTTGGCATGCCTGAATTTCTCATATCTATGCTTGGCCAGCCTCATTTGCTAAGCCTGCACCTGCACACTAAAACTCCTCCACCTCTTTCACCAAGACTGAAATTTCTTATGCTGCTACAGAATTCAGGCATTATAAAACCCCCCAGCAGTGAGGAGAGCTGGTTGGATCTCAGAGGATCCTCCTGGTTACTGCAAACATTCTATTTTGCCAAAGGGAAATCCTAGTAATGGAAATTTCCATAGCTGACATCCTTTCTTGACATCCTTTCTTGACATCCTTATGCTTTCTGCTGCCATGACTCATGAGCAATGACCTGATGTGTAGGAGGTGAGACTACTGGAGACTACCTTAAATAATGGCCATGGGACAGCTCAGTGAACACAAACCTCAGACTTTAAATTTTTTGACCAGAGAAAAATGATGTGTAAATCTATGGCCTGATCCCCCATCTTCTCCAGATTTCAGAGATAGGCACGCTTCTCAAGGAAGCCACAAAGGCTGCCGGGACTCTGGTGGTGGCATGATCTCTAGCCTGAACTGGTAGATCTAATCTGGTTAGCTCACAACAAACTTAATGCAATTAGACACCCACTTAAAATAGCCTCTGGCTGTCTGACTTTCTGTCCTATCTGTAAAACTGGAAAACAACATTGGAGTATCTGAAAACTTTGGTCCTATCCTGATTTTAAAAACACGTCTGTGTGTATCCTGATTATACAATCTGGCTTCACTGTGTTAGAGTCAGGGTTTGAAAAAAGAATAATCAAATAAGTAATCTGGTGCAAAGGTAAGGATGAGACCATAGTATGTAAAAGCTCTAACATGAGACATAAGCATGACTCTGTCTTTATGGAATTCAGAGGTGTTACCATGCCAGCATTTCCTTGTTACATGGACAAAGGAAAAGATAAAAACGCGAGAGTTTCATAATGATTTCTTAACAGGATCTGGTTTAGAGGTTAGTATTACGTTTGTCAGCATCCAATACACCTTTTTCACTGTCTTCCTTTGCTAACCAATGAACTACTATAATATGTGAAAATCTCCAAGAGTGTGTGAGACATGGTTCTCTCTGTGTTGTCTCTAGGAATTTCTTAGTATCTCCGTCTGAAGAAAGGAGTCCTGAGATACTTGCTGCTTATCTTGCCAAAATGAGGGGTTTAGGAATTCACTGCTTTTGAGGCTAACAAAAGGATGAGTTAGGGGTTCATGGGACACATCTGCCAAAGCCATTCTCTCCAAAGAGAGATCTGTGTCCTACCAGTGCAAGTACTGCAGGGTGTCTTATGGCCGTGTTGGCTTGGATCTCTTTTGCGTGAAGTGGGAACGCCACAGCTCCCCAGAAGCTCTAAGGCACAGTGTTGTGGTTTAACCTCCAGATGTCAACTCAGCCCCACACACTTGCTCACTCTTCCCCAGTGGGATAAAGGAAAGTATTGGAAGAGTAAAAGCAATAAAACTCGCGGGTTGAGGTAAAAACAGTTCAGTAGGTAAAGGAAAAGCCACACATGAAAACAAGTTAAACCAAGGAATTAATTCACCCCTTCCCAGGGGCAGGCAGGTGTTCAGCCATCTCAAGGAAAATAAGGCTCCATCACTCCTAATGGCGACTTCGGAATGCCATCACTGTGATTGTCTTCCCTTTCCTTCTTCTTCCTCCAGTTATATGTGCTGAACATGATGCCATATGGTGTGGGTTATCCCTTTAGTCACTCAGGGCCAGCTGTCCCAGCTGTGTCCTCTCCCAACTTCTTGTGCACCCCCAGCCTCCTCTCTGGTGGGGTGGGGTGAGGAACAGAAAAGACCTTGGCTGTGTAAGCACTGCTCAGCAGTAACAAAAATACCCCTGTGTTATCAACACTGTTTTCAGCACACAGCCTTAGTTTTCAGTGTGGCCCCTACTGGCTACTTTGAAGAAAATTAAATGTGTCCCAGCCAAAGCCAGAACACATACTAATCATTTTTGTGTGCATTTTTAAAGTTCAGTGTGTCTGACAGGAAGACTGCACTGCAGCCAGTGGAACTGTGCTTCCTAAGGGTTCGTGTTATGCGTCTTGCAAGATGGCGCATATTCACTTGGGGATGCTTGGGGCGTATTTTTGGAGAGCTGAGGAGGACCGAAGGAAACAAATGTGATGGGTATGTGTCCATATTGACATCAGTGACCTACCTCCTGAAATGGATATCATCTCAGAGAAAATAAGTTTGTTCAGTCCGTAAGAATTCAGCAGGCTGAATGAGGTACTCCTTTCAGCACTAAGAAAAGGCTCATTACTGTAGCTGCATATCATAGGCTGCATATGATAGAAGTGGCAAGTGTGGCTCTGCCAGTGCAGCACTGCAGGGGATGTGAGTGTGAAAGTCCACTCGGGGTCAAACTCTTCTGTTAGCTGTCCAAAGTGATGTGTTATCAATGGTCCTCTACCAAAAAAACCTGTTCCAGGGGAAAGCTGCTACTGCTGCTGCCACTATTCTTGCCTACAGCTGTTCTTCCAAGTATGAGCCATGAGCTACTTTTCGAGAATTACATGAAGCCTTTCCCTTCCAGAGGCCAAGGAATGCAATCCACCCTTTCAGTACCTTGAGGAAAGATGCTTTTTCCGACCACAGTCAGGACATTACGTGAAGGAGGACTTGGCTGCTTTTCTGGTGCCCTGAAACCTTCTTAGTAGAAGGCACACAGGAACCTTGTCTGAGCCAAATCTCACGTCAAGACTCCCAAAAAGGGCTGGGTTTCTGACAAACTTTGGATTGGAACAAGGATTCCAGCACTTCTAAACTGAAAGGAAATGTTTGCAGCAACAGTCTTCAGCTTCCTATGATCTTTAGGGGAAAGAATAGGAAACAACATCTTTTTGGAATATGCCTCTTCTGAAGGCCAGAAAGAGCTTCTGTGGACCATTGTTTTAGCAACACTAAAGGTGAAAGAGGCAGTCCTAGAAATGAGAATACTCAGGTTAGTTATAGAACAATCATCAATACTGGAAAAAACCATTTCCCTGACCTGACACTACAAAAAACTGCTTTTGCAGTTTTTGAAGTGATGAACAGAATGCTACACATTATTTCTAACTAAAGAAACACATAACTAAGTATTTACTGGAAGAAGAAAAAAATTTCGTGCTCTAGAGTAGAGGATTCTGCCAACGGCTTCTATCTGGCAAGCACAGAGTCATAGGCGAGTGTCAAGGGAAATTTGCTCCTGCTTTATCTCTCATAAGTTTCAGTGAGGTATAAGGTCAGTCACCGTGCAGATGTAGTTTCAAAGGCCAGTAGTGACAATGGGGGCCAAGCTCACTCTTTTTGGGGACAGGCTCACCACAATTAGAACAAATAAATCAGTGGAGATCTTCCCTATTAACACTAAGGCTGCTAGCATGTTTCTAAGGCAATATATTCTAATGTTTACTTTAAAAAAAAAGTGTATCGTGTAGTCCTGTCATTGGAAGAGAAATAGCTTCCCATGATTGCAAGTACAGTTAAATATGTTAATTTAGCTTTACAATGGATTGATTCCTGATGGACCTACTGGCACAGGCTTCGTACTGGAGTACTAATGCTTTCTTGGAAATAAAATTACATGGAAATAAAATGAAAAAATACTTGATATTTAAGTGATCTAAATAATTTATTGTTTCTGGTTCTTGGCGCTGAAGTTATACAGTTCTATGTACCTTACATGATGTGTGCAGAAGTTAGGCACTAATAATTGCACGTGCAGCAGCCACTAATATAGCAAGCAATACCTCAAACATTAAAAAAGTATGGAGACATGATTAACCTAACCTAAGCTGGATATCCCTTTGAAATTCTGCTCCATAGCCACTGACTCCATAGGCATCTGACTGTACAAGAAACTTAAACCCTTGCTTTGGATTAAGGTCCAGTGTTCAGGTTTAGGTGGACAAGACCACAAGAAAGAAACCTTGTAAAATCCTCTCTGAATCTGGTTCTCCTCTGAAAAAATAGGACCAAGGCGTCAACTTTATCTGTTTGGGACTTAAGAATTGGCTGTTTTTAATTGTAATGGATGACTAATAGTAGCAATGTGCACAACATTTGGAGCATTCATCATACTTCCAGTTCCTACATCTGTATTTATTATATATTCTTCTTTGTGTTCCTTACCCCCTTACTGCAACTACAGAACAAAGGATTCTTCCCTTTAAAGAACAGTTAGTGAAGAACAGAATTTATACAGATCTCCATAACTGTTAGAGAAGCACAGTTCCCACAAAATTCATAAAATGGAGATTGCTTAATTAAGGGACTTAGTAGACCAGTCACAGAATTTATTCACACAATGACTACATAATACATGTATATAATCCTTGTTTCCACAGCTATGTTTCTGCCAGCTGGAGTTTCTGGTTGTTGTTTCTATTCTTCTCCAGCAAGTTTCCTACCAAGGAGCCCACTGCTAAAAGAAAGAATTATGCTATCATCTTAGGAAAGGGAAAAGTCTTCAGAGGCATATCCAAGACACTTCATAGCAGAGCTCTGGGTTCCAGCTCTATGCTCTTTCCGTTAGAATAATCAATGGCAATATTTGATGAGGCTCATTCAGACACAGGCAAACACAAACTATTTCACTCACTGTTCATCTGCTTGCTGATCCTGGGTTCTGGGAGAGATGTGAAAAGTTGAACTTCACATTCTGTCTTTGAGTGGTATAGGAAACACCAAGCTCTGAGAAATTGTTTGAGCTTTTTGGGAAGGATTGCTTTCTAATGAAAGTGTGAAACCTCATCTACTGCCAAATATGCTAAGAACACAAAAGAGGAAATCAAAATTTCTGAAAGAATACAGTATGAAATTTCTGTCATGGAGAATTAAAATGATCAGAAAATCCTGTGGGAATTTCGTGAGGGAACATGGAGACATTGCTTCTGTGGAAGAAATGTTGCTCGCAGTGAGTGATGGAAGAAGCAGGTGATTATAGTACTACACTGGGGGTACACTTATATTTGCTGTTTGGCTAAATACAAACAACAGGCTCTACCCATCCATGCGCTTTCTCGTCTTCATTTTTCTAACTTATAGTGACTGAATACAGCTGACAAAAAAGATTGTTTGGCAGTAATACTGTGATTAATTAGTTTCTCTAGCCATTTTAGTTCTTATACATTTTCTTTTTAATATTATTTGAATATATATATATTTGAAATGTGTTTCCTTTTCTTATAGAAACTGTTGAGAGGAAACACATTTTTCCTAGTTTTATGTGAAGCGAAAAAAAAAGTGAGAAAAGGGTCTATATATAATATATATATTATATTGAATATGTATATAAGCTCTGCAAAGCTTAAAACTTTCATTTATAGTGAACACCACCAGCCATGTGTTTTGAAGTGAGCTCATGTTTATGGAATTTTACAGCCAATAATAATAACCAATGGTAAAATAAGTTAAAATATTTATGTGGAGGTGTAGGCACAAAAGCATCAGAGCAGGGCATGTTGTGCTTTGGTTATGGAGACAAGGATGGAGTTCAAGAGTTTCTTCTTCAGTTTCCCCTGCCCCTATACAACTATTCATTTATTGATTTGTTAGAGGTAACACATGGAGATGTCATGGAGAATGAATTTCTCTGATGGTAATAAAAATCTCAGTGTAATGTAAATGATACCTTATCTCTGTTGCTAATTGAGGGCCAAATTGAGACCTGAGAGATAGCAAATGGATTGGGAAATAAGGGACTGTTTGATGACAGAAAGAGTGGCAGAATTTGGACCTGGGAGCAAGCTTCCTCAAGTGAAGACCTGGAGGCCAAATGCAGCTCATAATGCCCAGCCAAAGCTCCTGACAAATTTGCCTGCCTGGGGAGTGGCCTCAAATCCAGATGGAGTGAGTGATAACAGCCCTGGGATTTTACTCATGCATATGCATGAGGCAGGGAGACGTAGCTGCAAGTAGTGTCTACAAGGCACAAGCACATCCCACTCTCCCACTCCTCCCATTCACATGTGCTTCTGAGCATACTCCCACTTGGGCAAGTATGATCTGTCTACTCTTCATGATGTTTTTGTCCTTTCAAAAAGGAGTATACTCTTTTTTTGTTGTTCCAAACTACTCTCTTCTGAGTGAAAACTTAAAAGCAAATTCCTTGAAGAGTACTATTGAAGTACTATTCCTTCAATAGTACTTCAACTCATTTTTTTTAAAAGACATAAAAAATTTGGACCCTGAAGTACACCCATGAAGATAATTCTCCATGCATCTGGTATTTCTGCTTCCTCGTTTCTTTAGCTGGTCCATCCAACAAAGTGCTTTGGCCTGAATTCAAAAAATACCATAAAATCTTTTACATAAATGCTTCAACCATAGTTCCATGTTTATCAGTTGGTGAATATGTTTAAATGATTGTTATAAAAAGTAGAAACACAGGACTACAACAGTCAATGGAATATGTATATATGATACATTTACATAACTTTAATAACTAGAATAGGATTACCTGAAATGACTGTTTCCCTATAACAAACCACAATGGGTACATTTATACAGACAATCTGCTAGAGATCTTATTCACCAGACTCTTGATGGTCACACTGCTTGAGTCTTAGCTCAGTTCTTGGCTTTGTCCCAAGGACTGTCCCTCCATGCAGTCTCTGGGATGAGTCACCTGTAGAAAGGACTGATGCAAGGCAGCCAGCGTCCCTCGGCCTCCAGGTCAGGGCATGGTCCCTGCCCTTGCTTCAGCCAGCACCACTTCGTACACGCGCGCTGATGCTCACGCATGAGATTAACACACTCTTATTTTTACCTGGCATTACACATGTCTTTATTTCAACCTGGTAATTATGGCATTAGGTTGATAGGAAGACAGATGGGGTGTCAGCATAGCAATCAAATTTTGCATGCCTTTCCCTGGAGTCGTCCCATAGGAGTTGAGACACCAGAGGCACAAAGGCTAAAGAAACCTGCCTACCAGCAAACCTCTGCCGCACTAACCTGTGGGGTATGATTTTGGCATTTATCATTAATATAGAAGATACAGTGAAATAAATGAAGTTATATCCCTCTATATGCCTCTTAATACTGGAACTTATAGGGCACATGGTATCCTGTCCCTACTGAGTTTCCATAGAGAATGTCTTGGATGATGGGACTTCTCAGTTCAGAGCTCAGACTTGTGAATGAAGGCCAAAGCCCTACTGCTCTCCTTACAATCAAAGTCCGTCCTGCCTAATGTGCTCTCCAATATTATTTCAGCGACATGTTTAGGTTGCATATACTTGTAAGGCGCACAGTTTTATTATTCTAGCTGTCATCTTTTTTTTTTCTTAAAAAAAAAAAAGTAGATCTAGTATGTTTTTTATGCTACAGTTTCATGATTCATTCCAGCTTGGCTTCAGTACAACATTTTTCCACCCACATAGAAAAGCATGCCAAGCCTCCAAGGTTTTGCAATATTCTTTTGTAGTAGTACTTTTATCAGACAATCAAGTAAATATTAATATAACTCTTTTTTTTTAAGGAAAAGCAAGTTTTGCTGCCAACTGCACAACTTTCCATGTGATAATTTGAAGTATCAACATGTATCTTTGAAAAATTCAACTTATATATTCCTAAGCATCTGTAGTGTTAAACTGCTTGTGGGTATGAACTTAATATCACAGGTATTCTTACTTTTATTAATATAGATTGTTTTTGTTGATCAGGATTCAAAAGTCTGTTCATTTTATTCACCTGAGAATTCCCATTTTAGTAGGTAAAATCAAGCGGCTTTACAAGCTGTATGTGCTCTCTTGCAAACACAGTCGTGTTGGGATGTAAGTTTTAATGCCATTATTCTAGATTCTGAGTGGGCATAACCTGCAGCAGTTTCAGTACTTCCAAAGCTGTAATAGCGTGATTTAAACGGACATATTTTACCAGTTTAACAATATAATTAAACCAGAAAAACTTTCAGGTCTAAATCTGATGTCAGAGCACAAGAATCTGGCTCATATATCCCCCAAATAATGGGGTTTGCATGATTATTTTAGAGACGGGTGAAAACATAGATGCGTAAGATATACTGCCCAGTTTCACAATCTTTTTGCATGATGAGTCACTTTTGCTCACTTATATAGGTGAATAAGTATTGTGGCACTTCCAGTGAGCACAATCCAATGCAAAAGTTGCATAAAATACGTAATATGGCAGATAAGCTTTCCAGTCATGCTGCGAAAAAAGATTATTTATTCTTTCCTGTCATATCACTGCATGGCAATTTTCAGTTCATGAGCCAGTAGTTCCTACCTAGCATCCTTTCTAAGATGTTTAATCCACTGCCACACGAATAAAGCTACCATGCCTAACCCATGGCTGCAGGTATATAGAAGTCTAGTCCCTTGTCATTAACAAAGCAGATGAGACACATGTTCCTTCTATTAGTTAAAAACACACACACACACAGAGGCAACAAGTCTATTTCAGGTTAACTAAAAGGAATTTATGGTATAACTTTCAGTTCAACCACCAAACCCAAAAATCCATTATTTGCACAGTTCTATTTCCAGCACACATAAATATGCCACTTGTGTTCATTAATAGTACTACAACCCACCTCTGCCTTTTCTTCCCTGTGAACAGGGCTATTCTCCATACTGCCTGCACTTGTGTACCACTTCCATTGCATTCATTATGAAATATTGAGAAGAATTCAGCTTGCCTGAATTTAAGCTATGTATCACAGGTGTCTGTATCTTGTCCAGGTTCCCATCAGAGTTAAGGGAAAGCTCGTATCCAAGCCAGTTTCCTAGATACAGAAGTCTTAACTGAAGTGTTAGATGCTATGTGTTGTCACCCTTAGGCTGCTCCAGAAGAGCATGGGTCACCCCTAGGTCTTAGGTCTTATCTTCAGGCTTTATGCAGATATCTTTTATTCTTGATGGCATCTCGAATGACACTAGAATGCCGTGCTTAGGCAACCTTCAAACTCTCCATTAATTTTAATAGCAGCTTAACACCTAATTGAGGTGCAGATATCTACACTGCAGACACCATAAATTAGGCTGAGCTGAATCCTGCGCACTCAGACTTGAGGAGAACAGACACTCATCTGTTTGGGGGCTTGTGAAGATTTCTCTGACCTATTTTGTCTAATTTGGCACCCTTCTGAATTCAGACATCCTTCTCATGAGGTGCTTTTTCCTTTGCAATTGCACCTAAAATTCTTACACATAGACTGAAAAATTCCCTACTACTTGTAGACAGAAAATGAAAGCAATTTACATCTTTTATGCAGCCATTTACATCAACGTAATCCATTACTACGTCAATGTAATCCATTGCTATCTGGCATAATAAAACAGCCAACAAAGCACAAAGTCAAGGGGATCATCTGCACACAGTATGAACTCTACCCCAAGGAAATCAACTAATGCTCAGCTATCCATAAGAACCTCCTCTAAGAAAAACCACACTTTTCCAGACCACAATCAGCCCCATCTGTATCCTAGTTACATTCAACAGTGCATAGAAGAATACTCACCCAGAACTGACCAAAAAAATGGCCATTCCTAAAGGCTCTCAGGACTCTGAGAACAAAGTATCTACGACAGCAGACAGAATTTTAAATGGCACTCATGTTGAGGACAAATGGAATAGTTGCAAATTGCAATGAGGTGTTCTGGATCATTTATTGACTCCTCTCAGAGCTCTGCAGTGAGTGTCCCAGAACCTGAGTTATCTACACCTCCAGCTGCCTTAGCAAATCCAGACTAATGGGAAGAGGTGTTGAGGAATGCTGGGTACTTTGCACACATTTCTGGTGTTTGACATCAGACTAGTTCTAGTTTGGCCCTGTTAACTGAAGTTCCATTAGCAATGGAAGGGGGTAAGGTAGTCTTTTGGGCCACTTTTTTTAGTTAGTGTCATCCAAAAGGAACCTAGCTTCCTTTTTTTAAGAGGCTTCATGATGCAAACCAAAGCTTAGTTGGCCAGCAGGTCGAGGGAGGTGATTCTATCCCTTCACTCTGTCCTGGTGAGATTCCACCTGCTGGAGTGCTGCATCCAACTCTGGGGTCCTCAGTATGGGAAGAATAGATACAGAGGACGGCCATAAAAGTAACTGGAGGTCTGGAGCACCTTTCCTCTGAAGAAAAGCTGAGAGGTTTGGGGTTGTCCAGTCTGGAGAAGAGAAGGCTCCAGGAAAACCTTATTGTGGCCTTTCTGTACTTAAAGGGAGATTATAAGAAAGACAAAGACACACCACAATTTTTAGTAGGGCCTTTTGTGATAAGACAAGGAGTAGTGGTTTTAAACTAAAATAGGGTAGATACAAGGAAGAAATGTTTTATGAAAAGAGGGGTGAAATACTGGAACAAGTTGCCCAGAAGGGTGGTAGATGCCCCAACCCTGGAAACATTCAAGGCCAGGTTGAGTGAGGCCCTGAGCAACCTGATCTAGTTGATGATGTCCCTTCTTGCTGCAGGGGTTTGGACTACATGAGTTTCAAAAGTGCCTTCCAACCCAAACCAATCTATGATTCTATGATTCTATACTAGCTAGGGGCAGTCAGGAGATTCCCCTCAAAGTAGCACTCCCAACCTAAACTAAAACACTGATAGTGACCTGTCCTTAAACATCTTCTCCTATCTTCTGGTTTTGGTAATATGTTCTGCTTGTGATTCACTGTATACATTCATTAATCTCCAGAGACATTTCTGTTCTCTGACGAGAGTGTTCGTTAGGATAGAAAAAAAATTAGAGGTCTGGGCAGATGTGGATATCAGTGTTTTTGAAAGATATGTCTGTGGTTGCCCAAGTCCATTACCCAAATTACAGATTTACATCAAAGAAGTTATTGTAAGCAATATTCTTCGGGCAAAGTTCAGCCCAGTCTCCAGAAAATGATTTGTCAGCGCTCATATGACTTTCCTAATGACTTTTCTTGCCACATTGAATACCTGCCACCTTTTGCCATTTCTCTGTATAAAGGAGTGTACATGTGCTTTACCGATTTCATAGTCACTGTCTTCTCAGTACACTTCATTCATAGCTTCTTTTTTTCACATGTGGTGATAGAGCAAAGGGAAGATGAAGGGTTAAGCAGTTTCCAAAGGCTGCTGTTTAACAATGGTTGTCCTTCTGAATCATGGATTAGCAAATAATCATTTGTTCTGATGATGTAATATTTGTAACTTACAGTAATGTAACTGAAGGGAGGAGTTCTGTGAAAATTGGTTTGAACTGGTCTCTCTGGTTTATGATCCTTCCTGTTCCCCTGCTCATGCACTGGCTTAATCTTACTCAGTAAACACATTTATTTCCTAATTCTCCTTCAGACTTCAATTTGCAAGCATCTTGGAGAAATCCTGCTTTCAAACCCAAAATCATAAAAATAAGGGGGGGGAAGGGTGTTTTAGCACTAAAAAGCAGAAGAAAGCACTGATTTACTTTGTCATTGCATTCTAACTCAGCATAAAATTAACTCCCTGGAGATTGCTGATAAATACATTCATCTTTCTAAGCTCTCATTTGGCTAAGAATCTGTGGTATACCAAGGGTTTCTTTTTAAGGCAGCTCCTGAAAGGCTATACTAAATGCTACATATTGTTACTAGAGGTAAAAAAATACAAAAAAAATAGATTATATTAATATATTTGTTACTGAGAGCATATAATATTTAGAACACTTTTAGACAGCAGGTCAAATTTTTCTGATGAAAGTTACTAATGAAGTTACTATTTCATTAGGGCTGCAGACTTTCTCAGGAATACATTGAATAGTTACTGAGAAATCCTGAAATGGAATTCTACATTTTTTACTGATTTTTCAGGCCTTGCCTACCACAGAGGAGTGAGTAGGAGTAACAATTTTCTCATCATCTTGTACTTATTCACCCTATCAATGACCATTGTTCAAAAATCAGCAATTGTCATCTGTTGTCATACCCTAACATGTAAAACAGATGGTTACTTTCAAGTATCATATACCAGTACAGAGAGCATTTCTGCTAATGAAGATTAATAAATATTTACTTTCTAAGGATAGCATAGTGTGCCTCTGGTTGTGTGCAATAAAGTAAAGCATATGTGAAAGACTGGTGGCATTCAAGATGAATAATCATGCTTAGACCGTGGAGTGGACAGGAAGGAGGAAACCATTATTCTGCATGATGGATTGTGTTTGTGGATTTGACAGTTGCAGGATGGATATTCCTGGCAAATGCCAAGCCACCTCCTCTGCATCCGGCTGGAACGTGTCTCAACTTACAAACCACCTTGATTACACAGTCCTGACCACAGTCCACTGCTGACTCGTTTGTGTTATCTGTAATAGCACCATGACATCTCTTCTTACCATCACATAAGAGATTTCTTGCTAATCAAAGTGGACTTTTACAAGAAATTCAGTGAAATCAGTACTAGCCCAGTGCCATCAACAAGAAGCATCAGAGCTGCTTTTTTTACTATCACAGTTTATAAATTGTTTTCCCAGCTGAACGTTGAAGATTATCTGTACTATTTAAAAGAAGGGCAAGTTAACTCCAAAAACAAGTGCAGTGAGCATTCATGTAGGATTATGTGAGAACGTTCCCAAACTGCGAAACAACTCAAATAGATTGGCATGCAATGATGCATAGGTCAATCAAGTCACAGCATGCTTCTGTTTAGTTTAATAGTAGATGCTCTAACATTTTTTGCTGCACAGTGCATAGTCAAACAATATCCCAAATGGATTTTTTGTGTGTGTGTTTGTCAGCTCATACTCTATTCAAAGAAATGTAAGGTTTTTCTTTTTTGGATTTTTTCTTTTTTAAGGTTGAATAAGTCTCTGAATAAGTTTCTCACTATTGTTAGAAAACACTTTGGTAAATAGCTGTACTTATTATCCATTTAGACTGTGTTGGCCTTGAATTTTTCTGAAGAGTATTCATCATACCCTTAAACATTTAGCTTATTTTTGCATCTTAAAGCCAAATTACTTGGGTAGTATCCAGCAGTTAGTGGTAATGCCGTCCACTGACCCACTACCAACATTTCTCATTGCTTTCCAACCGTTCACTCAATCTTTAAGATGAGATCTAGTAGCTGAATGGCCTTCTTGTTGCTGAAACAGAAAAGCTGGTTAAAGTTGTGAACGTGGTTCATGTTAAATAGAATTTCAGAATTTGCTTCAGTGCTGAGTCACAACCGAACCAAACATTAAAAAAATTGCCACAGAATAAAAAGTTTTACTTTTTTAAAAAAGATGACTTGGAGGGGAATTTGCATTTCAACCCAAAATTTCTCATTGTTAGTAACAGTTAGAGATATTTGTTTATTTTTTTGGCTTCATTGTGGAAGTCCATAATAAACCACATGCCATAACATATTATTTGAACCAGAACTGCAGGATAATGGAAAGATACAGTAAACAGCTGGCTTCTGTAATTTGTATTTTGAATGTTTACGTGCTCCTCTTGTTAAGTACCAAACTGTTTCATCAGAACAAAAACACGAGATACTTTGATCTGGAAAATAAGTTAAGATGTTTCAATGATACACTGCTGTCACAATTCATCCTACCTAATGTTAATCACCCATGCAAGGCATTTAAATTAGGGGGTTAGTCATGTCAGACTCCCTCTAATGTCGCAGGAGGATGATGGGCACTTTCTCAGGGTGGCAGGGAGACTTGGTGGCTCCACAAGAATGGAGAGAGTCAGGGTGGCTGGGCTGTAACTCTGGTACTTCAGTGGTGGAGCCAGGTGCAGGTTCAGGCACTACCTCATACCTCCTGCTTTCCAAAACAAATCAATGAAATAGTGTAATTATTCCTACTTCGTAATTCGCTTTGGGGATGGGTTTTCTTTGGTAGAAACCATAAGTAAAATCTTTCTGAATCCACAAAAACTTCTACATCATTAGAAAGCCAAGTACATTTGCTCCAAATCCTCCCATCAGCTTTAGCTGTGAGCAGTGCAAAAGAGCTGTATTACCAATTCATGGAGGAAAAGGTGTGCTTCCATTCTTCAGCAAACTATTTATGACTTCAGAAATGGGCTTTAACAGGACTAGGGAAGATCCAAGTCAACTTGCCCTTTGGCCCACAGGCAGGTCAAGCAGAAGTGATGATTCTGAGGGCCAAAATGGGGAGATTAGAAGGACACCTCAACTACAAGATGAATTTAGCAAGAGGCATATAAATCCCTTAGGTGGTCTTTGTTTTCTCTCAGTTAAGTTGGTTTTTGTCACAGAAATAGGAACTCAGAATATATTATTGCAAGCTTATTAGAACACCAACATTATGGGATATTGCAGATACACGTATCTGTCATCTTGAGCAAAAATTAAGGGCAATGGAACAAGGATATAGTGTAAGGTGTCAAGGATAAGGAAGCCTCTATGACTGAAAGTTTTCTGGATTCCTAGAACCATGGGCCATGGGAAAACATGTAGGAAAGGAGCTCTGGAGGTCATCTACAGCAACTCCCAGCTCAAAATGGAGCTATTGCAAATACTGAAGCATCTTGGCTGGGCCTTTTCCTGCTGAGAGAGTGTTGGAGTCCTCCAGGGATGGAGAACCCACAGCTGCTCTAGTTTTTGTAGAGTAAATCATCCAGAGACATAAAAGGTTATCATATGGGGTCTACCTTCAAACATATCTGTCATTTCAAAATTGAAGATTGATTTTGATGGAGAAACAGGTTGTTGCATCACTGTTCCCATGAAAGAATTTTGAGGACCCTGGAGGTAGAAGCAGGAAGCTGGGAAAAATGAGAGACTGCCCCCATTCCCTTAGTTCCACTCAGTCTAATCTCAGAGCCTCTTTTCCCCCAGACCTTTCAGATCTAAGTAGTTGTATTTCCTCAGAAGATTCTACCAGTTCCCAATTCATTGGATGTGTCATTTTCCTGAGGGGAAATTTCCTCCCCTGGTAAAATTCCTAGATCTTACACTTGGCTCTTCTAATTGTTGATTATGTCCTGACTTCTCCCAACCCTCCCTCTGCTCTTCTGCAGAAAAATCCCTCCCACTTGAACTTCCCACATGCCGTCTCTTATCCCTCCAGACAAATCCCCTAACTCCCAGAAACTTAAAGCTCCAATTTTTCCTATTCATCCACTTGACCTCTGACCCATTGTCCCTTACCTGGACCCCCTTGCTCAAGATTTCTGTCTCCTGCCAACCCTTCCTTTCCCCACACAGAGGTGACTCTCACATGCTGTTGCCATCTCCTGCTGTCACCATCATTTCAGAGACAAAGCTTCCACTGAATATAAACCCCCAGATCATTCTCTGCCTTAACCCTTCCTGCTTTTTGGATTTCCCTAGGGTTTTCTCTGCTTTGGCAGGGATCTTCACCAAGAATGCACTTTGGTGTTTGCTTAGTGTTTACATCCACGAAGAGAAAAGACAGAATCCATAGATACAGTAGAATATAATCTTCTTGCCATTGTGAACAATTTAAAGTCATTGCCTATAAAACAGATCACCTACAATGCAGGTTAAAGGGGAAATATATGGGTCCAGAAAGAAAGTGGATCTAGAAAACAGCAAGATTATATAACCAGATGAAAAACTGCTGGGCTGTTGGTTAAGATGTTGGCTAAGAACTCAAATCAGCATTGTTGAGTCTTACCAAGAATAACAAAACCAAGTGCAGTTGTAACCTGCGTAGCTGGGCATGGGGAAGGAAAACAGAACCTATGGATGGGGCTTTACATGCACAGCATGAGGAAGGTAAGGCATCCAATTGAAATCTACATTTTCACCCTATTCACCATTCAGGAGCTTTCAGCCACTTTGCAGTGAAAATGCAAATACAAAGATGAAGATGTGCCTTACTTCACATTCACAGATCAGAACCTGGAAGAAGGTGTCTACATCTCCTCCTCAGGTCAGCATACTTCTAAAACGGGCTGGTGATGGAAATGTTTCTGTCTATTTAGTAGAACTCAAGTTGTAGAGGACTAAGTGGGAGACCAGAATTTAATTTCCTCCAGTCTTTCAAGTGTCAAATGTCCTACTTGTCTGAGTTGAATTGAAAGAGTGTTGACCATAAAGTGTGTAATCGGATTTCTGCCCAAAGCTACTTTGTGCAGTCTGCAGAATGATGTATCTCTGTGGAGGTGCCTGTCTAGTGACTTCTAAGGTTTTTTGCTACACATCAGTATAACTTGAAGAGAAAAAGTAGACTGTGACTAAAACCCCATCTCTTCCTTTCTAAACAATGCCATCCCTGAGAACAGGACATTTTCCTTGGAAAATGTTGGTTTCAACCCCTTCAGTCAGAGCAAAGTGTTGAATCTGCGCCTAACTTCCTAAGCAAATGACTTAACCAAAGAATTTTGTATGAAAGGTGGGTGGCGGATCCTCCTCCACTGTCTGTTCTAAAAATCACCCACAAATCATTTTCCAAGGAGCTTTCTGGGTGTGTGTTGGGTGTTTTTTTGAGAATGTCTGCAGGTTTGAGCTCCCCAGGAGACTACAGCAGAGGAATGCCTTGCTTCATAGGTGGGAGATAGCTATCAGGCTGCTTAAACTGTTCTGGGCATGTGCCAAAGCAGTGCTCTGGACACCCAGAAGAGCTGAAGCACAGACAGGCAGGTGCCTTCAGCAAGATTCAAATAAAACACCTAAGCACTTATGGTGCAAACAAGAAGAATTTCATCAAAGAAAGAGAAAAGTGATTTTCCCTATAACGTTTGCCCCACTAACTTACTCAAAACTGCCATTATAAAATTTGCTTTCATCCTTAAAATTACACCACTGACACCTTGCTGAACTAAATACATAGACTGCCATTTCCCGGAGTGCATTTGGGATTTACAGAGTAGGTATTCCACTCTCTAAGGCCCCGAAGGATCCCCCATTTCTAGGCATGCTTAGACCATGTCTAATGCATATCAGCAGCACTCGGTTCAACACAGGGCAAAGCTGCCACTGTCACATTAATTCAAAAACACTGGTGTAGGAGAAGCAGTGGTGGTGGTGGTGGTGGAATCCACTTTTTGCATACTAGCCTACAGGATCAACTACCTACATAACCATGGATGACCCAGGTTCATTGAATTCTGGCATCAGGCTGCAAACACAAGAGCAGATAAATCCTTCCTGGTGAAGCCATGGTGTTATCTGTCAAGACTTTTATAATAAGGTAATTATTGAGTTTTTTCATGGTTTTCCTAATGAAATATATTTTGAAGAAGCTATAGACTTTTTTCCTGCCCCAGTCTGGCCTGCAGTTAGGTTAATTTACCTTTTCTGTTCAATAAGCTTCCCTGCTCCATGAAAGAATAACTCAATCTAGCGTGTCATATTCCAAATGGATGGCGACTGCACCACAGCCACCTACCCCCGTCTGTGACTAGGATGAATTTAGCCCACTGCCACTGAAAAGGGCAAACAGTGACAGCAGCTGTCTGTGGGACAGGATGATAACAAAGTGTGAATAACAAGCCTCCTTTTCACGTAGATATTATGCAGATTATTCTTATTTGGTAACACTTGGAGTATACTGAGAAACTTAAACACATGCTGTTTGGTTAAGTAAACTATGAAAGAATATGGGAACCCAAAAGAACTGTAAAATAAAAAAAAAAAAGCTCAACCTCATTGCCAGATTGGATTCAAAATTCTGCAAAGCTGGTGAAGGTAGGCTGGAGAAAACAAAAGGCAGCAATGCTATCTATGACACAAGAAGAAAAATAGGAAACTCAGCACAGGGTTTAAAGATGTCTGTGGAGGTGGGTGAGTCATTGTTGCTCACACTTTGAAGTGAAGGAGACAAGCCTGTGCGTCATATATTATTTCCTCTTAATCTGCAGAGAACAGGCCATCCCAAGCCATTGATGGAAGCCAAACACTTGGAGCACAAACGAAACGTGACTGGACATGGGTTTCTCTTAGTCAGGCATCCTGGGAGCCCAGAACCGCAAGTCAGACTCTGTCAGCAGTTGAAATACCTTTGGTTTACAGGTTAACAACCTGGCGATAAAAATGAACTGTGGCTGAAACTAAGTCTACGTGGGCCTGATGTAATTAGAAGCCAAGTTTCATACCGCTATAGGGCTGATACTACACCCACTGAAGTCAATGATAATCTTTCCATGAATAACAGAGGCAGATCTTTTCATCTCATGATGCCTCTACTTATAAAACAGGGATAACGGTACTTTCTTTCTCCTTTATTTGCAGGCTCAAAAACATTTTACAGTGAGGACTGTCTCTTTCTAGGCACTCCATGTGACATTTAACACCTCCAGATTTCTCTCTTATTTGGAATTTGAAGCAAGAAAAACACATTACGACTGGCATGACATATCCAACAGATAGGATGTTTGCTGCATGCAGACTACTACAGACTTGTGGAGATCCGAATATCTAAGCCTATGGCTACCAATAGAAACACTGTAAGTAAGTAAGTGCTACTGGTAGTTTTTGAAACCCCTGTTTGAAAACTCTAGGGTCTTTATTTCTTCTTCTTTGAACTACTACAGTAGTATAAAGCTTGTGAAGGCAGCATAGAACTTTGTACTACTCTAGAGGTGCAAGGCTGACTCCACCAGTGAAGATAGCTATTAAGTTGAATAAGTTGGATATGTATCTTTTATTTATACAGTGCTGTTTAAATGTGCAGCTCAATGTATTACACTGAGATCAATCTCTAGCATGGACAGGACAGACAGCAAAAGAAAGCCTTGCGTGATCTGTATTGTATTGATTTGTATTGACAGTTGAGCTGGACCCTTCATTTCATCTTTAAGTCACCTACATGAATTTATGGTTGGTTGGGGTTTTTTTCCCTTCATGGGAAGCAATTCTACGTTGCATGGACTTTATTACTCACTGCTTTGGAAGAGATGCTGGCAGACCTTTTTTCTTTTTCTTTGTTTTTCTTTTCAAGTAAATATATGTTTACTTGAATATGACATGCTGACAGAGCATTTTGTTACACTTTTGTAGCAAAGCGCCACACCATCAAAAAGCACACAAATATAAACACTATATGAAAGGATATTAAGTCTTATTTAGGCTTGAGTTGACAGTCATGCCCTTTCTAGGTTCTAAGAACCTTATTAATGAATATGATCAAATAAAATTATGTTAACACTTGAGATGAATATTTCCTCAGAGACCTTAAATGTCTTCACTTAGACCTCTAGACCCTGACAAACTCTTGTTACATCACTGCATACTCTAAAGGTCACAATATCAGTAGAAAAGCCTGAGCTATCAGCCCTCCAGCCTTTGTAATTTGCTGAGCCATTCCATCTTGAAAACCTGGTCTCTGTTGTAGTGGAACTGCACATTTTAAGGCTAGAAAATTCTCTCAAAATTATAGACTCCTTCAAAACTTTTGTAAGCTAAATACTTTGTTGTTGCTCTTGGAAGAAAACAAATCCTTGGGCAACCGAGCATAGAAAATAGGGCTGAACAACCTGTTCAGAAATCCCAACCTGCCTAAACACAGCAAGTTTCAGCTTGAAGAGGGCTGATTGTGCTGAGGATGGCCTGAAGCCCACATAGTGCAGCTAACTTCCGTGTCAGTTAGGAGTTTCAATGAGCTGGGTATATGCTTTCCTTTAAAGAGAAGGCTCCACTCATCTATTTGAGTCTGATTTAGTTTTGCTGACAAAATATGAACAAGAAAAAGCAAAAACAATAGCGCTGAAATAACCTGGGTGGCATTTTTTTCAGTATTGTAGACATCATAATCTCTTGAGATGCTTGTGAGGGTTTTGTGGATGCCAATATCTTCTACTCCATACTCAGAAAGGTCCCAGATGTGGAAAACTTCCTTGAATCTCTCATGGTGGCAGTGGAAAAATGCAGAAAGGAGCAAAGGGTACTGATTCACTACAGTGTTTTATTCCAAAATGACACATGGATGTAATATTGCTGGGTTGGATTAAGTCACATAAACACAAAACTGGGTTGAAGAAGTAGGGTGGATTTGGCTCAAGAGATGTAATAATGTTTTGAGGAAGGGGACACTGCCTCCTACTACTTCAAAATAACATGCAGTGTTTTTTACATTAAATAACAGTGGCTGCCAATAAGACACCAGGCTGGTTGAAAACACCTTCACATGACTGCAGGTAACCATGTGTTCTAAACTAGCTGAGACCTGGGAAAACACTCTAGGCAGTGGTAGGCAGACAGGTAAACTTAGCCTCATGCTTTGCTTTTAGAAGTTCCAGTACGTACTGCCGCAACCAGTTTTTGTTTTGCTTTTTTTCCCAGAGAGCCAGTCTGTAACCACAGACAAATGTTTTTCTCTGTTGAAACTCATCCTTATGGCACGACAGCCTGGATAATTCTTGGTTATACTACGTATGTAATAAGAATGCTTAAACATAAAAGGGATGAAAGACCAAAGCGGGAGAAATTTCCCTCAATTTTACGTTTCAGAAAAGTAAAATCTGGCATACTCAGGTCTTTTTGTTGCTCCTAGATGCTGAAGCAGGGGATAAGAACAACAGCCATTGCTGCCAGTTAGGTTTCTGTATTTATTAAATAAATCTTTCTCTTAGGCTTCTCTTTTGTCAGTTTTTTTACATATTCTCTCATACTCTGGATTGAACTCTGGTCAATAATCCATAATATGCAGACTTTGTCTTCTAGTTTCTGTTGTCTACAATCTGTCATCTAGTTTCTGTCTTGTTCACTTTTGTGACTAACCTTGTAAATCCTCCTTTATCTCACTTGTGTAATTGTGCCAATAAAAATTTCAACAAAATAACATTGTGTTCATGTCCTATGACTGTCTCAAAATACTCGAGTTAGCAGTTTAAGGTGTAAAAAAAATTTTTGTTCTTTGTTACTTGCCCTAAAAATTCATCCTTTAAAGTCAAACTGCTCTTACTCCATACATTTAAACATCTGTAAAAATTCAGCTTTGGAAATCTGGGGCCCAGTTCAGTAAAGTACAACTATTTGCTTAATAGTGGATGAGACAAGGCTGCTCCAGATCACTTTTCCATGTATGGACTGTGCAAGGCCAGCCAGAGCTAGGGAGACAAGTAAATTATTTTCATAAACAGCACAGGTGAGCACAACTGAAGGAAAACTTAGTCATTTCATTCTTAGGAGTATTTGTGTTCCCACTTTCCATTTGGTCAAGGATCCTCTGGCTTACGCAGGTGCTTACCACATTCCTGAGGGGTTTTGGAGGTGCCATTATGGACTGAGCTGGGTATCACTGACAGGATCATGCTCACACAGAGATGTTGTTCAGCTCCACAGCTGCGCCGAAGGAGCCAGTGCTCTGTTGTTTAGTCGTACTCCAACTATCTTTACTCATAGTGAGTAATTCTTTTGAAGTCAGTGTGTCTACGCATGTGAGTAATGGCCTCAGGATCCGGCCCTTCAACACTGTATGACGTGTTATGTTTCAAATGCTTCTGCACTGTTGTTTTTAAAACTTCATTGCGATTCACCTACTGGAATTATCTTCTGAATAGCTTCTTTCCATGGATTCCATTATGTATATTCTTTTATTTATTACATTTTCACTTTGATCTGCATGCCAATCTAGATAAACTCAATAAAGATAGAATTTTAATGAACACAAGGAACTATGTGTAGCTGCAACAGCCAGTTTTACTAGTTTTATGGGTGTGTGCATTTATTTTTACTTGTGTAATATCCAGCTTGCAAGGTTACAGTGTGTGAAACACTTCATATTCGTTTGATTGTCGTAAAGAATGAGATGTCTCTATAATTTTCATGACTATCATTGGTACCTCATTTTATCTGTTTGAATATTTTTCTTCAATGATATAGAATTAAAGAAGACTGTTAAGAAAAACAAATACTAAATGGAATCATGACAAAGATCAATATTTTTCAGAGACTTTCAGAACAGGGACTGTTAACAGTGAAATGTCTGCCATCTGGCTCCAGGTCGGTTACAGATGGATGTTTCCAAGGTTAGGATCAAAGAAACTTAAAACTTGCTAAAAGGCAGCCTGAAGTAGAAAGGGTTGGAAACAAGCAGCAGTTGCTGGGTGTCTGTGTCTTCTAGTAGAAGAGAAGGGTGACAGGACTGAGAGGAACATGTGAAAAACACACAAGGAAGGACTAAGGCTCAGATGGAGATGTACAAGACTTTTGGCATCTTTTTTTACTGTTACATATCTTTTGATAAGTAATGCATGGGTTACTCAAATAAGGCAATCAACACAACCTCTTGGAGAGGTGTTTTTGTACGTGTGTCATAGCCAGACAAGTGATGATGAGGAGAGAGAGGCAGCCTTCCCCAGTTCAAGGTCCAGCCACAGAGCTGGACAGAAAGACAGTTTCTATCACAATAGACAGGGGATGAGAAACAGGGCAGGTTCCAAATGTGAGAGATGTTCAAAAAACAAAAAAGTAAAAAGGGAAAGAAGAGAGGTCTGGGGTGGTAGAGAAGGTCTTGCAAGAGGATCTCCAAGAAGGTGCTTTAACAGATAACAGGAACCAGAGCTGTGTAGGTACATGAAATTATTCATAATATAAGAATTAGACTTCGTTGTCCATAGTGTAACAACATTAATAAGCATGATCATTGCTTCATAGTCAAAATGGTTGCTGCTAAAGGGATGATGTCTTAACTACAGTCAAACAGGCAGTTTGTGTTCCCGTTCATTTTTCTGGAAACATGGGATTACCCAACCACTGAAGCCAGTTGTGGGTGTTTAGATTGTGGCACATGGACTGCAAGCACATTGGACCAAAAAGCATTCCCCAGTAAGTGCACCCATAGTAACTTCTATTGAGGCCCTCCCAAAAAAAGGAACAACCAGGGCTTGATTTGGTTCAGTTCATTATAGTGAAGTCATAATTTGGTGCAATTCACTATAGTAGAGCCATAAAGTTGTGGACCTACTTCACAGCACACTGATTCTGGAAATGAAGTTGATACCAGGTGTCTGTCCAAGGTGGACATACCCACTTATCTGTCTGGGGGAAAGCTGGCATGAACCAAACTCATTGCCCTTCCAGATTCTAATGGCAAATATCTTTATTGGAAGATATTTATGCTTTTCTTTACCAGAGACTTGCTACAGTTTAGCAATTGACAACAAAGAGGAATCATCGCCATATGTCCAACCAGCCCTCAGTGAAACAGCAGTGGACAGACTCACCATCATAATTCTTTGCTGTATACTAAAAGTGTTATGATGCAGCTGGAATACAAATTAGGAAATAAGAGGCCGATTCTCTATCCTGAATTCACCTTCCAGTGCTATTTCAGAGGCATGAGGTATCACAGTTCAAAGATCACCAGTTTCAAGGGTTCATCAGACTATCTTCTTGATGACAATAATTAAAATGTTTGTCTAGGAAAGGACAGAAGGACTCCAGCAATGTAGAGGTTGTAGCAGCTGAAGCAATTGGTGCCACAGAAATAATAATAATGCTGTGTCCATGAGACAGTCTAAGCGTGGAAAGCATGGCTCTGCTGGAAGGATCAGGAAAAGGAGGATAAAGTACACAAATGATGAGACACAGCATGTTGTTGCAATACTGGGAAGAATATATTATATACATCAGACAAGGAGGAAGAAAGTTTGGTTGCCTCTCAATTATGCAAGATGTTTGACTGTTCATGTTTTGTCAGTGCTTTGTCCCAGAAATTGTTTATGCTTGATTCTGAATGCATATGTGAGAGTTTTTGGTCCTTGTTTGAATATTTTGCTCAACTCTCCCATCCCTCACATCAAGCTCATTCTCCATTTTTCAGAGCTGATCTTTTCCTCAACATGTCCTCAATGCAGCACTGGGGTTACCTGGACAACCAGGGCTTGGTCTGTGGTTTGTCTTGGTCTGTCTTTCTGCTGGGACAGTTCTGTCACTACACATGGGATTTCCAGGTTTTCAAAAATAGGGACACACCAGTAAGAGGCCTGTCTATACTGGCCATAGGCATGGAAGTAGACCACTTTTACACCAGCAAGGTATTCCAGTAGAATTGTAGTATGGTTTGTGTTGGAAGAGACCTTAAAGATAACCTGGTTTCAATGCCCCAGCCTGATCGTGAACACCTGCAGGAATGGGGAGTCCACAACCTCTCTGTGCAACCTGTTCCAGTGCCTCACCACTCTTATAGCACAGAATTTCTGTATTCTGCACTAGAGTACATTTCTATCCTCTTGTGCTTGAAGCTGTTTAGACAGCTGAAAGCACAGAGTACATATCTCTCTGTATTTTGTTCAGATCTGATCAGTCTTCTGCCTTGTTTCAGGAAAGTATTAGTCTAATTTGAAAGTAGTGGAGAATCTCTGCCAATTTTCAAGCAGAAATGATAAAGTAAGAATCATTTATTTCCCTTTACTCAACTCCATGGTATGGCAAGGCTTGACTTCAAATCATTAACAGAAATATGTTACTGAAAATTTGGAACTTACAACTGGATAGAAATCCATGCAATAAAAAAAAAGTGTCTTGCTGATTTTAGAAATGGGAGAAGTGAGTTACTGTCTGTGTTGGTCCTAATGCATCCTTTGACATAACCTGGACAGTTACAGCACAGCACGGTATAAACGTGGGTTTTATCCCAGCCTCTGCACTTCCAAGAGCCAGTCCTGCTTCACTGGCTTCAAGGAAACCTGAAGAATGAAACCAGAATATGGTGCCCTACAGGCTGGGTAAATACATAGCAAAGATGTGTAGCTTTGCAGGTTCAATCAAGGAAAGCCAACAGCAAGAAAAAGGTGTTTGCCCATTACCACAAAGAAATATATACCAGGCAAATAATTTCACCTCCCTCACCTTCGCCTCAAAGGGAAAATAACCACAGGAGGTGCACCTTTGGTGTGCACACACCTTCCCAGGCGAACGGGCTGGAATAACGAGCAGGTCTCCTGAGATCCCTGCAGCTGTGTGGAACTGCCCGTGAACTCTTCCAGGAAAGAGTCAGCTTTGGGTTGCTGGGCATCCCATGCGGGCCTGCTGATGGCATGAGGCAGCAGAGACACAGAATTTATCAGTGGCTGTGACAGCTGTGGGGTGGCTTCACTGACTCCATGCCTCAGAGACCTGACAGCTGTGCTGCCAGGCGCCTGCCTCGCTCATGCCCCAGGGCTGCAACACTTTCTCCACTGCCATGTCCCTACAGGAAAATGTTTCCCTTTTTGGCTGGGCTGGGCATCCATGGCCTATGGGCTGGGCTGGGGCTGGAGTTCTGTTCCAGACAACCTGCAGCCACCCCTGTGGGAGGAAGGCGAACACAGACATCTCACTACTGCACGGAAGGTGAACACTAATTGTATTGTAGTTATCAAAGGAGAAGCCTTTTGTTTGCATTAATGTGCAGCCCACAAAGAATGCACTAAACCCCCAGCTAAATCCTAGGTTAAAAAAAATTCCCATCCTGTGACTACAGAATCTCTGCTGTCCATGAATCTGTTCAGATGATACATCCCTCGCATCAGCTGCAGCAATGTCTGATCCTTCACGTACCTTAAAGCTGACGGTCTATCACCTCACTATCCCCACAACAGAGCCTGCTTTGTTATTACAGTGAGCACAACCTTGTACTCTGTCAGCCATTAATTTATATGTGTCTCTTTGCTAACAAATGGATCTTGTAATGAATGCTATTGACAGGACTCAAGCTCTTTTGTTGAAAGAAGTGTGGATTTAAGACAAAATATTTTTAAAATTACTGTCACATTCACAACTTTTCTTCTAAAGGAAAACTGCCTCTCCATTTTCTCTGATGCAAAAATAAATTAAGCATTTTGGCTTTCTTTTAAGCAGAATGCTAAATGCAACTTGAAATCTGTGCAGCACATTTTCTTCTCAATCAACTCAAGACATTCATGTCATTCATGACAACAAAATGTTACTAAGATAACAAAAAAGCCAATTATTCTCACAAACTTTTCTCATTGAGTATACTGAGGACAACATCCAGAGGTCACTACTTATAGGTAGGTATATTTGTAAAGGACAAGTGCTCTGAAACAAAAAACAATGCAAAGTGATGCAAATGAACATCTCTAGTGACATTAAAAAATACTGAAATAGGGCTTGGAAATGAGAATCTAGACAAATGAAGATCAATTGGAAACTTATTTTACAACTAAATGTCAGTATGTACATTAAATACAAATGTTACAATTGTTCCAAGGGAGAGATTAAAACTTTACCCTTTGGGATTAACTATTTGGGAGGAAACAGATTAAAGGGGTATTTGCCATCTAATAAATTTCCACAAGACTACAGCAAAACCTTTGAAACATAATTCTGATTTAGAAAATTTAAAGCTTCAATATGAATATTCATGAATATTCATGAAAATCATCAAGTAATAAGAAAACACTGACATCAGAATTGCGAGACTTTCTTTCTGTAGACAAAAAGTTGTAGGGTGTCATGCTAAAAATATACCACTCCAAGAAGTCTCCTAATAATCAATTTTAAAACAGGTGTTTGATTTCAATTTTATGTAGTGGGTCAAAGAATTCAAAGAATAAGGCTGGAAATGACCTTAAGAGGTTTCTGTGTTCCCAAATCACCCCTACAGACATTTTTCTAGCCCATCCAAAAAAGGAGATTTTCAATTCCCTCAAGTGAATCTATCTTTTTATGGTAATCTCCTTACTGTAGCAGACTTTTGCATCCCCTCTTCAGTCTTTCCCTTTTAGACCAAGTAATTCTCTTTCTGTTGCTCTTCTTTCATATGTCCTGTTTTCTAAACCTCTTCTTCTGCTTGTTACCCTCTCCTGGCGTTTGCCTATATCCTTGTTCAAGGGCAGCACCCAAAAGCGGGCAGAATCTTCCAGCTGAGGTTTCATCAATGCCAAACAGAGCTAAGCAGTCACTTCCTGTCTCTTACAGATGATGTTCTTGATCACACCATGATGAATTTTCTTGTCCACAACAGCCTCAGATTGCTGACTTGTCTCGTGCTTCATAGTAATCCTTTCCTGTTGTGCTGCAGTAACTCTCATTATTCTCTATTTTATTTGTGTGTTTGATTTTTCCTTCTAAACTGCATTTCTCTGCACTTCCCCCTGCTTAGTTTCTCTCTGTGAATTTCAGGCCATTCCCCCACTTTGCCCTTTTGATCTGTGAAGATCCCCAACGTGCTTGGGGTATCAACCTCTCGGTGCCATCTGCTAATTATCTGTGAGAGGGTGTGTGTGTGCGTGTTTGCTCTCTAGGCTGCTGTCTAGACCCTTCATGAAAAGCCAGATTAAGGCTGGGATGAAAATAAAAATGTGCAAGGACCCTACTCAAGGACTTCACAATTTTGAAGTGACTGCTTACTCTTTAAGAGAGGTGTTTCAGTCTGTCCTTCTGCCCAATTATTTCCTGTAGGCTGTTTTTCCTTGCCTTGCTCACAACATCATGAAATATGGTGTCAGAAAATTCTCACCAAATATTTATCCACTGTTCCTCCACCCTTCAGTAGGTTAGTTATCCACTCCAAGAAGTAAAAGCGTAAATTATGGTAATATTTTCATGCCGAAACATGAAGTTTTCCTTACATTCTAAACAAAATTCTAAAGTAAAACAATTTTTAAAATAAATGCCCAAACTTTTCTGTCAGTGATTTAACAAACTTTGCATGTTAAAAAAAGAAAAAGTACACTAAACACACTCATACTACAGGCATTCATAAATACTTCTGATCAGACAGCAAACGAGTAAAACTTATGCTTCACTTACAAACTGTTTGCCTTGGCATCTGCCATATAATGTGTCTGTACAAAGAGAAGGTTAGTCATGCAACATAATTATTTTCCCACCTATTCTTGTCACAAAGCTTTCTGAAAGTGCAGTTTCTTTCTTCACTCCCTGTATGTAACCTCAGAATAGCATCTCATGGCCAGAAACTCTTATGTTGTGTAAACATCTTTTAGGGCATTTGATCTTTTCTCTCTTCTTTCCTCCTCTTCCATTAGCAGTTTTTATTGCAGCTGCTTGAATACAAGGTAATGAAAGCTCATGTTTCTGTTTACACTAGGTCCATATTGGTACACAGAACAAGCGAGGAAACAAAAACCTTGGGCATTATTATAGAGGTTGTCATGAAACAACCACTATTTTGTAGTTTTTACTTTAATCAGTGCCAGGAATGACATTTCAGGACCTGGCAATTCATGCATTAAAAGGATTTTTGGGGGGATTCTTTGAAAGTACTCTTTTATTTCTGTGTGCAGTGAAGGACAGTACATTTTAACCTGATAAATAATTTAAATTTGATAATAATTTATGCTTGTGGATGGTGCATGACCAGTTAGTGATTTGTGATTGCATAATGATTTCTGTTTTTCAGACAGGGTGTGCAGCTCCACTCAGTGTTGCACGGGGACAGGAGGTGAACCAGACTGTTACTTGCATATCCTGGGAGTCCTGTGGGCTTTTGCAGGAGAGCAGTGGAAAGTCTCCAACAGTGGCAAAGGTGCTGTTTTATCACATGAATGGCAAGGATGATATGAAAAGTCAGGTGGAGAGTGCATCCTTCTTGCTGCTGAGAAGAGCTGTGTCTTTCTATATTACTGTAGTAGGGCACATGACAAGGAAGAAAATAATCAGAAAAAAAAGTCTCCCACAAGCCTTCCATTTCCTGCTGAATTTTCTCTGCACAGTGACACGGGAGGTACTAAAGTCCAGTGACTCTTTCATCCACTGGCCCTATAAGCTCTGCAGGCAGTGTTGCAGCAGAGAAAAGGAGACATACTGAATTGCAGTTTCAGCTGTGACAAATCTGAAGGATCAAATGTATTAGCAATGCATTATAGATATACAAACAGGTCAATGACAGAATGTGTAGAACAAAAATTTTATTGTGAGAATTCTCATAATAGGAATTAAGAATTGAATATGGCAAGGTTAACATGGATGGATGGATAGATAGACAGATAGATAGACAGACAGAGGGACAGATCTGGAATGAGGAACTGTCTACGCTGTACAAAGATAAGTGGTTGGGGAAATGTTCTATTTGTGTTCGATCAGTACATAAATATTACAGTTTCCATGGTGTTGGTATTTGTCAAACTACTTTCTAAGGAGAAGCTCAAATACTGAACAGTTAAATGACTAAGAATGTCTTTTGAATGTTAGTTACTTCAAAACTTAGTATGTAACAATATCCACCCAAAGCATTTACAAATTCCAAACCACCACAATTATTTTTGAAATTATAACCCCTCCCATGAAATATGTATAAACAGAACTCTCCCTAGTGAGTGCTTGAAAATCTGGCCCTTTGGCCCTAATGTTTGGTTCCTGGGTTAGTTAATTAATAGGCTTTTCCCAGAAAATCAATTTCATACAAATCCAAACAATGGACAAATTCATGGAAAACGTGAACAGCTCATAGGCGAATCACGAAGAGAAGAAACAGTTGGAGTTCTTCAAACAATGTGATAGATCATAAGAGTTCTTATTTTGCTTAGAACCAGAAAGAATGGGATCCTAATACACCTGAGAGGTGGTGTGGTAACAAACCTGTAGATGATTAACATAACTCTAGAGAGGAAATTATATTCGTGTGTTGCTACCCTTTGCTCTCTCTTTATTTCTTGCACTCCAGTTAAATTTAACTTGTTTTTCCTAATTCTTCATAATACAGAAACTGCAATTTGTTGAAATACATTACTGTACAAGTGGGCTCTGCAATTGTTATTCTCTAATTACTACATGGAGTACTAACGAAATCATTACACAGCAAGTGATGAACATGTTTAAACACCTTTAAAAATCCCATTGCCCTGCATCTATATTTTTAGTCACTATTTTCAAGCCCACTGATAGTTAATCGTGTTCAGAGGATACCATTCACACACTTGAAGTTATAAATGTTCCTGAGTGCTTTGCAAAATAAGGATCTACTTTATCTACCAAGTGGAACTACAAACAGCTGGAAACTCTTTATTAAGCAGCCGGAAGGGAGTGAAATAAAATGAGAATTTAATAAAACATAAAAATGTTCCAATGACTGGTTTTGCATGAAAAATTCAAGCAAACTCCAAACACTTTGGAATGGAAGTCTCAAAGGCACATCGATGTATTTTAAGCAACAAAAACCCACCCTTGTGCTCACATATTTCATTACCCACTCGCTGGCTTCATCGAGCACTTCTGAATAAGACAAACTCTCATTAAAATTAATGGTAGTTTTGCCTAAACATGCACCTGCAGGATCAGGCTTCACTTGCTGAAACTCACATTTACTCCCTGAAACTAGCAGCAGATCAGCATGTTGATAAGCACTGAATACATTACCGCAGGAGAACATACAAAGCTGGATTTGAACAGGTGACATTTCCTTTTCAAGGCAGACCTGTTCAAAAGTTTAGCATTAATCATTTCTAAACAGGCATAACAGAATTATCTACTATATCTGTCAACTTTCTGCTTCTTATAAAGGTAAACTTCTTCAACCTGTAGAAAGCGATGTCAAAAAACAATAAAGTAGGGCCACTGATTAATGACTCAGCGCAATTTAACTGCAGCATCAGAACTTGCTCTATCAACAATTGCTACAAGTCAGCAATATATCTGTATATATGTATGTACTGCTTGAAGTAAGAGACAATATTTGCTTTGGTTACCTCAGGCTCAGTTTTGCAGAGCACTATGGTCACCAGTGACTTTTCACATATGAGTGAGCACACTGAACACACCAGACTGGACTAGCAGTCAATATTCATGTAAACTACAAGATGGTGCCACAGACGCACCCGTGTCCTTATTTGAAGGGCCTCCATGGGTGTTTCAAGTACCTGAACTTCTACAATCCATTGTTTGCAACAAAAAAAAAAAGGAAAAGTGCTTGCATGCAACTAGCAGTAGCTGCAGCACTGCAGAAGCACCTACTAGAACCCACAGGGATGCCCATATGTCTGGGGAAGAGGGTTGCCCTTGATGCCCCTGGTTCCTGCTTGTACTGGTGGTCCTAGGGAAGCTGTCTTTGGGATGGGGGCCTGTGGCGTCCACCACAGGATTGTGAACAGAGCGTGAGTCTCTGGGACTCTGCAAAGATTGATTTCAGCCACATCTGGGGCTGTGCTTGCAGATTTTGCTCTTTGTGCAGCCCAGCTGCACTTACACTAATGAATGACACTTGCATGGGACCATTCTCCAGCATCAAAACTGGCCAACTCATAGTGTACCATGCCATTAGTATTAAATTCTCTTACTTCCCAAACCAGGGTGGCCAGACTCATATGGCCACCAGGGAACAGTCTCTGGCCTCTGCTGAGTCCCCAGTCGTGCCAGGGAATTGTTTCGGGAAGTTCTTGGTGGTCCAGGCCAAAATCATGTCAGCAACTGCACTGATGACTTAAGTTCCAGTGCCCTGGCACCATTTAATTTACTGGTGGAGAGGCGGACTCAGTGCATGTGGTCTTGGGAGCAGCCTCAGGGAGCATCTCAGAGTGAATGTAGAAATATCCCCTGAGGCTATTGATGGGACAAGTAACTCCCTGAGCCGAGCAAGATTATCAACATCTGGCCTATAATTAACAGCACTGTCCAAGCTGACAATACACTGATAGAACAATACTTAGCACTGTCGTGGCTTGCTCTGTTTTGATTAATGACTGTACATTTAACTGAACAGTATACATTAACTATTATTAACAGCACATTCATTGTTAACAACACATTACCTAAATGCTTCATTAGATTATTGCTTCTCCATTAATACATTAATCAATATGCCTGTAGATTAAATTATTAGAAAAAATCTCTCATCTTCATCTCAGAAATAAATGTATTAATTTATTATTCTGTGAGGATACTGATTAAAGAACTGTGAGCATTTAAATTCCTTCCCTACTGGGATATTTTAACTAATCTGGCTGCGGAAATACCACTCTACTTGTACGATCACCAAAGAGCTAGCACATTCTTATAACCTCAGATCTTATCATCACCTCTACAACCTTTGCAGAACCAATTATCAAAGTTTACTCATCAAGAAGCTCCCATTCCACAATAAAAAAAAATGTTGGTGCCAGAGTAATACCTGAATAAGTCCTCCTGATAACCCTGAATCTGGGAGCTCTTATTTGGAGGTTTCCATCTCTATTTGTCTTCAACAGGAGGATAAGCAAAACTAAGTATGTACCCAGACGTGACTGCCAAAGGCACTAACTTGAAAGACCTACATAGACAAAAGAGTGGCTCATACCACATTTTGTAAAACCTAGACAATGGAAGAGCTGACAACAACTGCTTTGTATACAACAACTTAGCAGTTAGGGCGTTCCTGAAGAACATGGAAGAGATATGGAGTCTATGGTAGTTTCCCATCTGGAGTGGTTCAGCTTCCAAGTCCCCAGGGAGTGCTCCAGCCACCACTGTGTTGAAGTTGCCAGACTGCAGCAAAAACAAACACTGAGACCCAGAGAGAGAGAACGCAAGAAAAGATATGACTCTTCATCTATCACAAAGGAGAAGAGTCCTAGGTGCTGGTCCTTGTTCGAAGAATTGTTTGTATATTTTAGCTAATGATTATTGCATGTAAACAGTCCTCACATGAGGCATGGGAATCTCTGGGACTGATCCAAAGCCCACTGAAGTCAATGGAAATCTAAGTTAACTGAAGTCAACAGAAAGTTTTCCACAGATTTCAGTAGGCTTTGGATCACTTTGGGGATACTTCTTGGGTGGTAAAGGCTCCATGCCAATGCACTGGAGGCATGCACCAATTTCATACTAACACACACGTTGTTGTGGCTTATTGCTATATTGGAACCAGCCTTTGAAAAGTATCATAATATCCTGAGGCAAACTAGAGAGTCAATTATTCAAAATGTTGGTCTTGAATGTTTAAAGGCCCAGTCATGGGCTCCTTGGGCTATGTTCCCCCTGCCTGCAATAAGAACTTGCTCTGGGGAGGATGGGCAGAGCCAAGCTCAGAGACTCACATTTGTGGGGATTTTGATGCGCTTGGCACTGCCAAGCTGCAGTTGAATGCAGATAGCCAACCTGACCCGAAACCTTGTAATGTGGGTAACGAACACAATTTAGCTGTATTAACATAGCACTTTATATGGGTTAACTAGCCCTGCCAAGAGGCAGAGTTCGCTAGCCTGAGGAGCAAACTGCAAGAAGATAGACTATTTCCGACTCATTTAGAGGTAGCTTTGCAAAGCAGTGCTTTGTGCCGCGTAGACATGCTACTCCAAACAATGCACACCTTCCGACTCTGCCCTCTCCATGGAAGGGTCTGTCACGCAGTTTGATATTTACATTATCAGGGGGCATGCGCTGTGGCTTCCCCCTGACCAGGCAAATCAGTCTCAGGTTGAAGTTTGGCGTACAAAATTTTACCAAAGAGATTTTATTTGCCTTCTTTTTTTTCAGAAAAAAAACATCAAAACAAACAAAAAACTAAGATCAGTTATCTTAGTGATTTCAGCAGTACAAGGCTTAGATTCCTGGACACAATTTCCAGCAGAAGCCAGCATAGTCTCACCACCAAGCCTTGACCACATCCCTCAGTCCTGCTTGAAGTTGGATGAGCTGCCATTTCACATCCAAGGATTCCAGTTCAGATGCCTTTTTCAAAAGACACACCTTCCATCAAAAATGTTTTCCTGGCAACTATGCAAGTCTAATTTGCTCAATGCAATTTTAAGCTTTCTTTAATAATTTGCACAGGGTTTCAGTTAACATGCAAGCCACTACAGTATCCTGACTGTAATATCACCTAACAATCTACTGTAGGAATAAATTCAGATATAGTACATGATTCTGCAATCCATTTAATGCATTATTTATTCTTTGGTGTGTTGATTAATATTGTGCTGGATCTGCCCATGTTTTTGACTTGGGATCTCCTCATGGCAAGTGTCAATGTCTTGGTCCAATAAGATGTGTAATTTGTGACAGAACTAAATGAGAACTGAAGTTGCTCACCTAAGAACCCCACAGGATTTTCACCATAGAGGAGGATAAGATCTTTGCCCCACAGAGCTAAAGAGATAAATTAAACACTAGCAGACAGATAGACCAGCCACATGCCGTATTTCTCAAGTGAGTTACCACATTGTGGGCATTCATATTACCAGCTGCTGAGGTGCAAGAGAAAGGAGGAGCAGTGTTTGATTTGATGTGAACCACCTTGGTTATATGAGCATCTGTACCCAGTAGGCAATGCAATGCAAAATATCTTCCTGCACAGCCCCCGCCGACTGTCTGGAGGCTGCTGGCAGAATCCTGCTGCAGGACGCAGGGAAGACATGCTTCCTCCTTTTTGGAGGTACCCTGCATCCACACCGCCAGTAGCTAAAGTAGACAGACCCACGAAGTACAAAAAACCACCTCCTTTTGCAGGCTGTCATGGGCTACCAGGGAGGCAACTGCAAGGACACAAACCCCCTTGCATGTTCTGTCTGTAAATCTGATTTCATGCCTGGTAAGGGAAAAAGTCATCCATTGCTATGGCAGGATACCGATGCAAAGTCAGTTCTTGACTACTGCTGCTGAAAGTTATGTTTCAAAACCCACTCAGCCAATTGCACTTAAAAAAATAACTTCTCAAAACAACAAAGAACTTAAGTCTGAACTCAGAGAAGGGATAAAGAATGGAGCTGTCACCATAACACAGATGCAGCTCTGTATTCAGGAGGGAATTATGCACTAGTTTTTGTGAAAAATCTGGATACTTACAACTATGAAAGCAAATAAGGGTTTCAACCATCATTTATAGCATTTGGAATTTTCATAATTTAAAACTCTCCAAGAGTCCTCAATGGGCAAACATCCTGCGTGCTTGTTGTACTTTCATATGCCCAATAGTCTGTAAAACTTCAAAGAAATTAATTCTGCTGCTTGCTAAAAAACCTTTTTAACATTATACACCTTCAAAAATGTTATGGTACCTGGTGCCAAGAGTCTGTATTTTTAAAATTCCCTACTTCAGTCTGAGTTCTAAACCCATTGAACTCAGTAAGAGTTTTGACGTTGACTTAAAAGAGAGGAAGATCAAACAATTATCTGACAGACTATAACAAGACTCAGAAATAATTAGGGAGTTTTGAAGCCTATCCATACAGGGGATTTTTCTTTACTTTAAAAAAGAAATGTATTCAGAAATGTATTTTGGAAATATTAATTTAAATTTAGAAGTGGGGAGATTTAGCATAAAGGCAGATGTTTGACTCTGTCTTTTGGTCTTGTTTCATACATTTTGCACATTTTTCACATCTCTTCTTATCTAAACAAGACTAGGGGAAGCCAGGATAATAGTTAGGTTGGTTCCAAAGCAGTTCATTTCACTGAACTGTGTGGGCTGCCGGAAGATTTTTGATATATATGCAGTCAAAGCCTGAGAGCGAATTGTTTCCAAATTTGATTTTATCGAAAGAAAGATATGTGGATTCATACACAGGTCCCAAGTCATTGATTTCTACTGAGACATTTTGTCAAAGCACAGTGTTTATGAATAGAGAACCTGCAGCCATATACAACAAAGCAACAGAAAAATTGCAGAGAACAGCCACAACCTATCCCAAGCCATTACTCCAGAAAAGCCAATCTATCATTAGATGCTGCTGCTGATGTGCCACCCATACTCTCCCCAGTTTCTTAGAGCAGAGTAGTAGCTGGCCCCAGTTGTGGATATGCCACAGCCTCCTGAGCAATCAGCTGCCTAGACAAGGTCTTTCCCAGGTCATGCCGGTGTGGGGGACTGGGTGTCTCTGTTTCTCGGGACCAATATGATCTGAATATATGGAAACAATTGGGTTATGGAGAGAACTTAGTGTCTTTGCGGGTATATACACATGCACACTTCATTCTTAAAGCTGAGGATGTCAGCACTTCTTTAAAAAACCAGGAAACTCATTGGTACTCCTTGAGCATCTCCTGCATTCTTCATGTGGGATAAAATTATTAGTACTGTCTTCTGGCAACACAGAGTGCCTGAGTTTTTCTAAAATATGCTGTTATTCCTGTCAAATCTACATATAAAATTTTACATATAATTTTTTTTGCACTGAATTTGCTTAGTATCTAGACAAAACAGCACAACCCCCTTTGCTACCTCCATGTGCAACCACAAAACCTAGAAAAAATAATAAGAGAGTAGGAGAATGTTAGTTCGTGTTTCATGGTTTGTAAAAGACAAACTGACGTCTTCTGATTGTAATCAGACAATCAATTTCATATTTTATAGATATTTTAAGGAGCCTGTCACCATAGTAACACAATGCTGTATAAGACTTTGAACTCCTAGTCCTTAAAGTGAAACTAAAACATGAAATTGATCAAGGTGTTGCATTTCTTGTGCTTATTTCTGGAAATGGTTCAGACACATCTTCATCAAGCACAGAGATGTAAAAGACTACACATCAGTTTTCCAGTGTTTGAAATCATAGGAAAACTTGGCTTTCAACACACCCTGGATAGCCATGCCCTGCAGATGCACTCTTTGTCATGAATCATAAAGAAACTGAATTTTGTCTTTTGATAAATTCACTGATCAGTTGTTTCTTTCAGTTTTTACTGGGAATCACAGTCTGACAGCTAACCTTGATGACACCTCTGCCATGACTGCTTGAAGGCATTGCATAGAAGGTACCCAAGCAAAACTGACTCTGTGGCAAAGCTCAAACAGGAAGAAATTTGGAAATAAAGATGCCAGGGATGCAACCCAAACATTCATGGATAAGACCACAAGAGACGAATAAGCTGAAATACTCTATTTGGTTCCTTTTTGTCTTGACTGAGTTGGCAAAGCAGAAAACCCAGAAGTCTACATTAAGTAATAATATGGTTTGGAAGCTTTCCTTTTTTTCTTTCTTTTCCAGGGACAAAGATAAATTTTGTTACCAAAATAAAAATTCTATTAACTGCATTGTCTCCTGCATGGGAAGACTGACTTTCAACAGGGAGGAAAGTATCAGTAAGTAAGGCCCAAGATTCTGTAGACAGAAGTTAGAGGCTTTTTGTTTTTCATTTGATTTCAGCTGTCAGACCAATCCATTACCGGGCAAACTCAACAATTTCCTTCCATATAAGGAAAGGGACCAGCAAAAAGATGTGGCTATTCCACAGAGAGCTTGGGCAACCAGCAGGGAAGCAGAAGACCAGGACTTGGACATTTCTTTCCCTCTCCAATAAATCAGTGCTACTGTCCAGCAATGAGAACTTGAGCTGGATGCACACCACAGTGAGTCCTGTGGAGGGAAACGAGGGGACGGTTCTCCCAGCTGCTGTGCAGGACTTGGACACTGAATGGGTCCTTACTGTGAGTGACTAGATTTTAGTTAAAAGAAAAGGAGATACTTTTTTCAGGTGCCATCTACATGCCACAAAAACATGAAATTAATAGTTCGGCTTCAGCTCATTAAAAAATAGAGATTGCCTCAGATTTGCTTGGTTTCCTGCATAGAAAATTGTAGATAAGTCTTGGCCTTTTACATTTTTTCCCCTTATATTCAGTGTCATCGCAGACAGTTCATTCAAAACTGTATAACCACTCATCTATAAAAACTGGAGTATACTCTCCACTGGCTGGGGTGTGAAAAGCTATTCAGCTCATAGCAAGAATGACCTATCTGTCCTGCTTGGAAGACCTACCACACAGCTCTGGCCCCCACTAACTGTGTTGGCTAAAACTCCACTGACCCTGCTGGTTTCTCAGGCACTTGGCTCCCACGTTGTGCCTCAATGAGACCTAAGCTTAAGTGCCTACAGTTTGGAGCTGAATCCCATCCCTTCAGACTGTCATTTAGGCCTCAATTCACTTGCCTGGACTCTGGTCTTCGCACTTCACACAGGATTCTTCCACAGTATCTCACATGGCCTCCAAAACATCTGTCCTACCCCTGTCCTATCAGCCCCGTGAGATTACCCTGTCTGCCCTGAGAAATCTAATGTCACCAAACACGAAATGTTTATCAAACACATAAACTCACACACCTGACTCGAGCCTTCAGCTTGCATAGACACAGCCTGCATCAGTGAGGACCTCTCTTAGCTGGAGGAGATATCTGAAAGGGGAAATAACCAGCCAGATTGCATAATCTCGTTCATTAACTGATGTTCTCTGGTTTGAGGCCTTTGCTCAGACAATGATTTCAAAACCACCCACTTTTGCCCCATCAAAATAATTTTTTAAAAAGTTAGTTTAACTGTAGTTTGATTTCTTAAATTGTCCCCCCATGTCTTCAGTTGTGCAGAAGGTCTCCATTCCCCAGCCATTGCCTCCCCAGCAGCACAGGTCGGGGCTGCACAGTGTTCCTCCCCTGGCTACCACACTCTGTTCTCCAATGGGGAACTCACTATGATGCCATGAAAAGGCATCAACTAACCAGGGTGGAAACGACAGGAAGGGGATTTCTCCCTCCTTCTTATTCCATGTCTTCTTTGATTGAATCACAGACTTGTAAAGGCAGTGGGATGAGAGCAAGAAATGAACAAAAGCAGCAGATGATATCCAGCACGCAGTTCAGATGCTGAAGGATCCTGTCTTAAGGGTTTGTTTCTCTGGAGCTGTCAGTGGCCCTTTAAGTAACCCAATCTGTTCTAGCTGATGTTGAGATGGCTACTTTAAAACAAAAGGCTTTGCAGATATAATCCTCACAGTTTAAAATAGATACAAGTTCAACGAGTTCTATATTTTATTTCTTTAATCCATTTCCTCATGACCAGCATTTATGGGAAAGATTTAAACTTTTAAACTTGCAATGGATACCATTGCAAACATCATGGGTGGTTGCCTGTTTCACTAAAATAAGAACTCTTCCTCTGCAGCCATTGCTGGCACCACAAATAAGCCCTTACTGCAGTCTCAGAAATGAATAAAAATGAACTTTTATCAAGTCAGAATAATGCAGGATTTCTCCTTATGCCATTTACTTGAGGGAAGACATTTTTTAGAATTCTGTAACTGGAGACCTGAGTGACTTTTATATAAATTTACTCAGCATGGTTTCCAAAGGTCTCATTATTTAATATATATAAACCATATATATAAACCATTAATGCCAATGGTTTATATATATGGATGTCCTCAGCAGAGTATTCATTATTTACCACTCAATTTACTCACAGGTCTTAGTAAGTTTATGAAACAAAACCAAAGTTTACAGTGATGTGCTTGGGCTTAAATCAAACAGACATCCACACACTCCCACAATAACTTAAAAAATTCATCTAAATATCTGGTTTGGACTGTTTGAACGAACACATTTGCACTAACCCCTGTGTTCAGAGAGTAGACACACCAGCAGAACAAACTACAAAGGGGTCAAGAGGATTCTCCACCTGAGACCCTTAAATACAAACTGGATCTTTCTTTGAAAAGACACATCCCAGCTAAACTGTCTGCAGTGCTGGAGATTTGCTCATCTCTTTGTTATATTCTGTTTTCTTTAATCAAGTCCTGAAGAGGCTGCTATTGCTGTATTCTTACGTTGTGTTCAAATTAAAAGAGATGACTCAAAAGAGATCAAAGTTACTGATGGATAAGTAGTCACAGCATCTCATTTAGAACATCTTTTTTCCTTAAACAAAACCGATTCAGATCCTGTGTGGTAAACTGAGCTCCACATCATCAGCTGTTCCAGAAAGGTGAGGTTTTTTTCAGAATAACTCTGGTATTTGAAGTCCTGCCTCTTCCTCCTAGACATCAGTGAATCTCATCCTTTCCGTGGTCTTTAAGCAAATTTTCCTTTAGAATGCTCCTTTGTAGTTTCTTCCCTCCTGACTGGTTTTTCCTTTTGAATACCGAAATAACCAAATTGCCAACACCCTTGTCGTATTTAACAGAGGGCTGGCTGCTGGGAGGTGTTAGACATACAGAAGTTTTGAGTGCTCATTTCCTTGCAAAATGAGGCCAAACTTTGTATTCTAGAAAAGGCTGACACGAATTTACTGCGTAAGATCCTAGAGAGTTGTCAAGTGCTGTCTGTCACTGCTTTCATGACTGAATGAATAAGGTTAGAAGTAACAAACTGATAGAGCAGATATGCTGTAGTTTCTTGACAACACAGGTATTTTCATCAGTAATTTAATTCCACTCGGAGCACTTGTGTGGTGAGGAGAGGGTGAGGGAGTGGGGCTTGTTCAGCCTGGAGAAGAGGCAGCTGCTTGGGCACCCAACAGCAGCCCCCAGAACGTACAGCAAGGAGGTGGAACCAGGTCCTTCCAGTGGTGTGCAGCAGGAAAACGAGAGGCCTTAAGCTGAAAAGGGGGGAGGTTCAGAGTGGCTATAAGAAAAAAAAATAAAATCACTATGAAGACAACAGGTCGTTGGAAGTTTTCAAGACATAACCGGATTATAGCCCTAACAACTTGGTCTGAATTTGTGTCATACCTTGCCTTGGGCAGGAGATAGGATGAGAGGCCTCCCGAGGCCTCTTCCTGTCTGAGTGATTCTGTGATTCGTATCTTTTGAGAGGACACATTTCCAGGTTGTGTGCACATACGAGTACAGTCTATGAGCTACAGAGGTATCTACCTTTGTCTGAACTCACTGCAATGATTACCCCAGGGCAGAGAGGAGGACTGTATTTTTGTACAGGCAACATGAGGACAGAAGAAAGCTATATCCATATCATCTACATTTATATTTCAGGTATGCACCACAGGTGCAATTTAAAATAAAGTGATGGGCTTGTGGTCTTTATATAAACTTGACAAAGATAGGTGCCTCCAGAAGGTGATCAGAGCATCTATTTTGGATTCATAAAACTATGATCAATGTCCTGTCAGTCTCCAGGTTGTGAATGCCATTGATTTGGATGTATATACAGATACAGACACAGCTCTTTGACTCTTTTCACAGAGCTAGTAGCTATATATGGACACTGTTATTTTGATCAGCAACTGTGCTGAGATGTAATATGTTCCTGTTGGCTGTTATATTTTCAGCTGTGTTGGAGAGATGTGAGTAATATGTTTATTTTGTATGTCAGTAATTTATAGTTTGCATTCCACGGTACTTTCTGCGTGTTACTAGATTTCCGTTTTTCATCCAGGATGCTTTGTAGAGTGGCCAGTTCAGATTTAACTTTAGGACAAAGATACTTTTTAAAATTAAAAAGAAAAAAAAAAGCTTTGCATGAACGCGTAGCTTTAGAAAATAACTGGTATGTGCATACATTTGTTTAACCCCCTAATGTAAATACATACATTCTGAAATGTATTTTAGTCCTCTAAAGAGCTAAGAGCAGCTCTCAAGATCACATGACAAGCAAAACATTTGTTAATCAGAAAAATTACAGCCTATTCATACTTACTGTTTGATTATTTCCACTCTGACCTCAAAGATCCCATTGTTGATTGAACTAGTTATAGTAACTTCTGTTTATTTTTACAACTAGCTATTATGAGTGCAAACTATCCTTATCTCCAAATGATTGATAGGCACATTAAGAAGCTGTTCAACAGGTTGCTAGGTTTGAAGAAATGCTTAAATCATGATTAGTTATTCCTTATCAGCCAAGAATGGGAACTAAGCTCAGACAAATACATGGTGACGAAAATTAGATTTTCAACATCAAGTGCTCTCTCACTGTTTTCTGTTTGCTATTGTTAAGCAGGGGTGCCACAGTTTCCTTTCAGTTTTATTTAAGGAGCATTTGGGCTTTCTTAGCAAATGCAGTTGTCATGTTAGTGTGCTTAGGAGAGCTAATGATCTTGTTCAATGATAACTTGCATCAGGGTCCCTATGTAGATTTAGTAACTGGAGAACTGTGAGTTACACTAAAGCATACTCATACTTTCTTCTATGAAAAATTTGAAATTACTGTAAATGGGTGAACATTTTTAAGTGTGTGTGTAGATGTCAGACTCAAATTCTCACATGGGGATTTATAGCTTTATTTGTGCTGTCAAAAAGAGTATTTCTATCAGGCAAGGCCAGATGTGCAACCTAAGGACAGGGGGAAAAAAAAAAAAGGAAAGGCAGCTGTTGGAGGTATAGCTTATTGTGGTTTTACCAGTTTTACCAACATAATGAGCTCCCCTGTACCAATAGTCTGAGGAAAACTCACGTTTTTTGAGTACATTAAAAATGTAACAATGTTGTTCTCCACCCCTTATTACTCCAGGTAACAAGCAGTGTGATTTGGTACAATTTGTGAAGTCAGTAGATGGGAAGACCCAGAAAATAAAAAGGAACTGAGCTCCTAAGTTCTTGGTTTTGGAAAAGTGCTCTGGAAAATCAGCTCTCTCAAAGGAGGGTTGGTTTAATATATTTGCCAGAACGTGCGCTACTCAGTTTCTATTCCTTGAGCAGCATTTGCAAATAAAGTCACAAAACATAAATTGACAATCAAGTTGCAGGAGATTTTTTGTGCATGCAAGGTTTGCCAAAGCAGATTTCCTTCTCTAGCATTAAACCACAACTACTCCAAACAAACCTTCTGCACAATTAAAGAGCAGATGAGAGGAGGGACAGAGAACTAAAGTGAAAATATCAATCTGAAAGCTAAAACATTTCTGTTTTTTCTATCAACACCCTACAAAGGGTGAAAAGGCTGAGCTTTCACTCCATTTTACACTCAGAGTACCTGAAAGGGAGAAGGGAATGATGGTTTTCAGGTGGTTCTGAAGCTATGAGATGCTCAAGAGACAGAACCTGTAGGTAATGTATTTGCACCCAAGGTGATGAAGGCCTCAGGCAGGACCGTGTGAAGCAGCTTGGCAGCAAAGCCTTCACAGGATGTACACGTGCCATCCATGCCTTACTTGCAGTGCTCTGGGCACACAGAGGTGGTGAGACCATGAACACCAAGCCTGACTGGCTGAGAAAGGACACAGCAGCAAACCCTTCTATACTCAGTACCTCACATTTAAAGCCCTTGCTCAAGATTAAAGAGGCTGCTTCCATCCCTTTGTGAGACAGAGGAAGAGGAGGGAGGATATACCTCTTACAGCTTCTTCCAGGCATCTCTGCCATCAGCCAGGGATACCCATGGTATGCAGATGGGCTCTCTGATCCCTCCCTCAGAAATGGCCCCACGTTGAACAGAATAAATAAATATTCATTAACCCAGGGACAGAAAGATAAACAGAAACAAAAGAAAACACAGGGCTATGGCAAGCAAGGGCTGCTGAGCAGGAGAGAGAGATGGATGTCCCAACATTTCCTGCATCAGCAAATATGTCATAAAAGAGCAGTGACAAACTCATCAGAGGTTATGATCACCTGCAGCTGTCACAGAACCATAGTTTCTAGGGTGCCCAAGTTTTCCCATAAGACGTATAGTAACTGTACTGGAAGTCCTTCTGCGAGTCAAGCACTGTTCACTATATCACCAGAGAGACGCTGCAACCACAAAACTTAACACTTACAGTGATATTAGGGTTATCTCTGTGTGTGGCTGGCCTGTGAAGTTTACATGATGCAGCTGTTTTGGTAGTCAGCCTCAATCTCTGACTTTCCAGCCCAAATGGCTGGCTCTCTATACACAGCAAGATGCCTCAACCACTCTGCCATTTAACTGTAAAAATCCCCAAATTATGTTAACAAATTTCCAAATTATCATCTCCTTACTGTTCTGTGTTTATCTTATACTTCTCCTTGTTTACAAATTTCAAGCATATGTGGGATTGCAGGATCAAAGCAATGCTGGATTGTCCACTGTGTCCTCAGTTTGCAATTGCTTGCAGAATTAGCACAGGATTAATTAAGGCTGTCTGTCACATAGTCTCTGCACTTTCTATCCCTCGATGTGGCAGAAGAAAAATATTTGACCCTTGGGTTGTAAAAGCCTTTTCTACGCCGTCAGTCTGCCCACCTTCGAGACATACTACCTTAAAGGAAGGAAACTTCATAAGGAAATCACAGATGCAAAATCTGCCTTAAGGAAATAAGTGGGTGGCAGCATATAATTAATAGAAGAAACACTCCAGAAAATACTTGCTACAGACAGAATCAGTCTTTGCAGGAGACAGCTGTGACAAAATCCAAACGGTAATCTAATTTTTGTGGTATGCACATCTGAAAATAAATAAACAAAAGCAGTTTTAAGAATACCTCTCCCATTCAAGTCAGACTGGAACCTGACACAGCTGTGGAACAAAGAGGCTGCAAAGTGCTTGAATTTGGTATGACAGGTCTACCTGAAAGTCCCAGCCCTCCTTGGCTGTACTAGCCAAAGGAGTACGACGGATTGTAGATTGTCAGGTTTAGGCTGACTTGGATGTGGTACGTGACCTGGGCTGTTTCATGGTGTTTTGTGTCAGTCAGCTGGGAGACTTCAACATCTCCGTCAACTTCCATGTGCGCCTCGACGGAGACAAGGAACCACCAAGAGAACATGAAGTGTAAGAAGACTGAATGCAAGGAGCTAGTGAAGAGTGTGCTGGGGGAAGGGAAAACACGGAACTGGGAACAATAACACTGCACCAAGGGAATGAGACAGCAGCTGACCCTCAGCAAACATCAACCACTTGGCAGGTCCCTGAGAGGTGTGGATGTGTGGAGCCCCTCTGAGCTCCTGGGTCTGGGCATATGTCATGATTCCAGAAAGGGGTAAAACAGGGATGCACACTAGCTTCTGGCTGCCTGGGCAGCCCCAGAAGCACCCCAGCAGAGCTCAGTGTGAGATGCTGCAGCCCGGGACTGCAACTGCCCCTCAGCAGGCAGAGTTAAGTGTTGAGACTCCAGTGACCTCACTAATGCTCCATCCTTGGAAGAGTTCAAGGCCAGGCTGGGAGCTGCCCTGAGCAACCTGGTCTTGGGGAAGGTGCCCTTACCCATGGCAGGGGGGCAGTTGGAACTCGATGACTTTGAAGACCCTTTCCAACTCAAACCATTCTATGATTTTATGATCCTGAGGGCTCTGGCCTCCAGTTGTCCCTTGAAGGCCATGACCAGGTAAGATCAATGTTTAAAGAACTCTTTTCAAATATATCCTAGAGATATGGGAAGCAAGTGCTTCTCATGAGCATCCTGTCCCAAAGAGTGATCCTATACTGAGAGGCAAAGCCTTTGTGTCCTAGGTTCATGAAAACACACAGCAACAGACTGTCTGAGCGTGGCTAGTTATAGCATAGGCAGCATAGGCTCTTGGACTGATGGGAGCTGTGCTGCCACCCCAGATCCAATGGCAGCTCAGGAACAAGGCTGACAGTGAGGGCACTCAGGCTGCCTTCTCCAGCTCCTCCCAGGAGCACAGCTGGGGCTGTGACTGTAGACGGCTGGTGCCTGAGTCTGCCCCTACAGCAGAGAAAGGCTGGAGCGCAGGACAGTACAAGTCCCACAGAGCGCTGCTCTTTTGAGATCTCTGGATTTCACACACCCTGTTCTTTGCCTTCTATCTTCTTCTCTCCCCCATCTAGAGCCCTTTAGAGTACAAAGGCACGCACTTCCCAGCTGAGGTAAAATTGTATGTAATCTATCAAAATGTAACAATATAGCCTGAAACTTTGCAGGTGTCTATCTCCTGCAGAGTTTTGTTTTTATTTCCCTGCTATTTCTGAGATGATTTTTGGCATTTTGGCCTGCAAAGCAATCTTGAGCTTTTCTGTTAAAGAGCCCTGGGCTCCCATGTTTTCTGGGCAGATTTTGGAAGTCCAACAATAATGGCAAACCTAGTTCTGCACCTTTCCCTGCCCCTATGAAAATCTACCCAAATTCAGGAAATTGATAAATTTAGAAATTTGAGGTCTGCACCTGCTCAGGGTTTATCCGAACAGGTGTTTTAACCAGCTCAAGCTAAATTGCTTCAGCATCACCGAACGCTACATTTCTCACAAGTTCCTGCATGTGACTGCCCTGCACAAACATGGTCCCAGGCAGGGCACGCAAGCCTGGGCAGGCATCTCTTTCTGAATCTCCCATGCAGGACTCCAGTCTCACTGTGTGTGAAAAAACAAGGTCTTTGCTCACACTGTGGTCCACTCTATGTCCAAGGCACTTGGCTTCAGACCTTTAATGACTACAGAATCCTTTACAGACCAGAGGTGGAAGCACTGACCCCTATGGAACCCCGCCCTGAGTGTCCCCACAAAGCAGCTGGGATGAAGCAGAGCAGGCTTTCTTCATGGCTGAGTGGCTGTTCGCAGTGGTTAAGAGTGGGAAAGGATCATGTTCAAGAACCAAGAGCAAGAAACAAGGCAGTGGGAAGAGGAAGAAGAGATGTGGTTTGAAGGGTGAGACATCAAAGTAAGACCAGAGGATCACAATTGGATCCACTGGGAGGATAAGTTTTGAGAGCTTGTCCCAAAGCAGGGAACAGAAACCTATGCTGGCTGGGTGTGGAGACAGGAGTGATGACTGAGTATGGAAAATTGGACTGAAACCTGGGACTGAAGAGCCAGATAGCTGAGAAACAGTGGCTGCATCTGTACTTACTTGCTCTGCAGCATATCTTGGGGCCCTCATTTCCTGGTCATTGGAACGGCTCAGCCTGCTGAGACACGCTGCATCTCCCATCCAGCACACATGTCCAGGTTTCCATCTCAGCATGGAGCCGGGGCATGACTAACCACACATCCAGACATGGGAACTGGGAAGCATTCTTGGGTCCAATGGTGTAAACACAGACGGCAAGTCCAGATAAGAAGCTTGAAAAAGTGGAAGACAACAACTACGTGACCATGGTTTACTAATGTAAATGAGCAGCTTGGGCATGAGGAAAGACTGGGCAGGATATGAAAAGACAATAAGACGGAGTGCTGGAACTGGAGGACCCTTCTAGCAAAACCTTGGGAATGGGAAGCAGGGCTGGGGAAGCATAGGAGTGCAGTGGACATGGTGTAGTGGCACGGAAAAACCAAGTGGACTTGGCCTGACAAAGCCAAGAGGCTACAGTAGTGTGACCAGGGTGGGTTGTAGCAAGTCCTCACAGTGGGCTGGTACCAGCTCTGCAGGGAATCAGACATCAGGAGAGAGGCTGGATGCAACTGGTCCCTAGTTCAGACATTATCCACTGCCCATTTAATCCTGTTTCTAAATTCTTGCCTGACTTGTGACACACAATGGGACTGTGATGCACCCTGTCCAGTAAAAAGAAACTTGACATGTTCTGTCTGGTTGTGGCACTTGCAAGTAGAACTCTTTTGCTAAATGAATGTATGCCTTTGCATCCATTATGATTATTTGGGTCTCGGAGCCTAGCCTATTTCTAGTCCTAGCCTGAAATACTGAATACTGAATTCTTCGTTACCTATCAAAAACACAGGTCAAGCCTTTACAGATTTCTCTGTTTGCCTAAAGCCAGTCTCTGGCTCCTTTCTTAGATTGTTTTCCTGCTACTCATATTATTCTTTAAAACACTCATCTTTATTATAACACTTTGAGGCTCTTTTTCCTGACCACTTAAACCAAAATCCTACTAGGTTTAAGAGCTTCTTTTAACACTGATAATAAAAACTGGAAATAGACTTTCCCAGAATCATTATGCTGAAAGTTTCAGCTCCTTTTTTGGGGATTACATCCTTATAGATGACAGTCACACAGCATATTTTGTCTCAGACAGGCTTTTCAATAAAACTCCAACATAAATAACCCACCTCTGGACTTTATTCTGCAGCATTTTTTTCCGAGTTGCTCAAAAGAGTCTATTTGCTTCGCAAATCTTGCTCAGGATTGCATCCAGTTTGCAACTCACATTTGTAACTGGAAAAAAAATTGTTTCCCAGCCAGATGCTTGCCAGGTCTCTTTTAGCAGTGGCAATAAGCAGTTTATGATCAGTTTCAACTGGCAAAAACTCCAACAAAGCTTTTTTACACCTCGTGGCCTGGGACCAAGTCTTCCTTCCCTATTTGAGTGCTGTGACATTTCATTTCTATAAGTACACGACACATGATCCACTGTATTGCTACTTGGCTGGTCTCCAACCAGTTAGGCCAGTTTTGCTGTGGCTTACAGCTGTGGTGGAACAATTTAATCCCAGATTTTCTTTATGTGAGGGGATTGGGGTACTGATGTGGTAGGAGAAAGCAGGGGGAATGCAATGAGCCTGTTGTGGTGAGGAGGAAGATAAGTCTCTCTCTTGCAATCTTGGAAGAGGAAATGATGTTTCTGGAAGAAGGGTGGTGAGATGACCTCAGCTGGGGTGGACATCCAGCCATGCCACCAGCCAGACTGACCACAGCTCCAACGGGGAGGAGAAACGAAGAAGGAAAAGACAGGCCATGAATGGTCGGGATAACCTGGTGCTAGGGCTGGGAGATAACAAGGCAAGATGAGGAAAAGAGGATGATTCAGAGCATGGGAGATGAGGTGATGGTTTTTAGGTCACTAAAGAGGAGGTGAAGAGACTAGATAAAGACAGGACTAGATAAAGACTCAGGAGAAGACTCAGGAGAGCTTAAGTTCTTGGTCACTTCAGTGCTGAATAGTGGATGGCTTGGACACAGTCTAGTTTTCAGCTAGGGGAACAGGCTTGCACCTCCAGATTGCTGATTTTTCTTTTGGTTTGGGTTGGGTTTGTTTTGTTGTCATTTTCCTTTGTTGTTGTAGTTTGTTTTTTTCATTTCAAAGATTGCAACTTTATCTGCAAGTTTAATCACGCAGTTGGAAGAGGTCTGAGCCAGTCCTGTCATAGGGCTGTCTGTAGACAATTTTGCATTTAAAATAATAACTTCCAGATTGTATATGTCTACTTTACTTCTATGTACCATAATAATCATTGGCTTAGAAATTGGTTTGCTGACACAAATCCAGTTTTCCCTTCTTACAGTTTTCCTTGTCTGCCATGACTAGGCTACCAGAGAAGCCATGCTGGTGGCACCTCAACAGCAGGGTAATGTAAAATATATTGTGGACCTCTCAGTCCTTGGAAAAGCAGTCCTGTGATAAGCCTTTGATACACAAGCTGGCTACCACCATCATTACTCCTGGTAAGCAAAAGGACCACGGTTCTTAAACTGGTCATAAAGGTACCTTTAGAAGAACTATCAAGCTGGCCATCTCACAATTGTCCAGGATTAGGCACCTAGAGACCACTGGAACCTCAATTTTAAATCTCTATCTAGGAAACTATTTGCAGATAGTTACAAGGGTTAGTATTTGTCTCAGAATCCAGGCCTGCAGGTTCTGCTCTCAACTGGGCCTCAATCAAGGTAGCTCATAATGCTTCTATATCCTCAGACAGGACACTGCAGAGGTTACTTCACTAACTTTGAAATGTACAGATTAACAGTTTTACAGAGGATCCCACGTGAGTACTGTTGAAATGCTGTTGCTATGTTCTCTTAGAACAATAGGCATCTCAGTCTAATGCAAATATTAGTAAAACCATTCTGATCATTTACAAGCACAGCTGCAGGCAAGAATATTCCCACAAATGCCTGCTAGGGTGCAATGCAAGCAGACCGGGATGCCAAAGGTCTATGTGACAATTGCTCATTTAAAAGGGATGTTAAAAGCCCTTACTGGGGGTAGGCAGAAGAATAGCAGAATATACTGGGAGGGAAGGTGGGAAGTCATAGGCAGACCTGTCTCTAGGGGAAGAGTTTCAAAGTATGGAAAGGAGAAGGCTGAAAATGAGAAGGAACCAAGGCAGTAGAAGAGGTGGCCAAATTGGCAGCCCCATCAAGAATGAAAGGAAGGTGCCACCTGTGCCTCTGAGATGACAAGATATTGAAACCCTCTGGCTCAAGCAAAGCCAACCAGCAGCAGATTTAGGAGGAAGGACCAAGGTTTAAAAAATACATGGGTGTTCCTGGACAAAGGTGGCTTTATCACAGTGTCTTTCACTGCCATTTTGACTGTTGAGTCTGCCCCTCCTTTGGGGTATTCTAATTTCAAGGTTTTTCAGTAAAGGGGCAGTGTCACTGCTTGGCAAGGCTCCCAAAGCAAGCACTAGAATCCCTAACATCCTCTGAGGTATGTGTCCTGTCAAAGCCAGCCAAGTTGGGAGCTAGTCAATGGATAGCTACCACTATGTATTAGAAATATGCTCTCATGCCTAAAGGACCCAGGTTCAGTTTTCTTCAGCTCTCACCTGCCCAGTGGTTTATGGATTCCCAAGGTCAGGAGCAATAAAATATTAACATCTAATCTGTCATACCACCAATGAAAACTATAATCTGGCCCATGACCTCACGTGAGTACCAGGCTGTTAACAAAAGAAAGGAATCAAATCTTCCTCTAATAAATACTCCAGACTGTGACAGGTAAAATTCAGGTCATACGTCTCCTTTGAAGTTTTAATGGCCACTCCAATTTTATGATAAAGCCACTTACCTTATGTTTGTAGTAATTTTGCAAAGCCTGAAGCGGCTCTAGTCATCTTTGGTGCACAGTTCCCAAGGACAAAGCTCTCATAAAACTGCAAGCTTCAAAGGGATTAGACCTCTTCTTTTCTCTCCTCTCTGTCTCTGTCTCCCTTTTTTAAAGGAACATTTCTGGATATTTCCTCCCCTGTTTTCCACATAGTTCCCTGCAGAGTCTCTCTGTTGAACCCTGCAACTAGACTTCTTCCTCGTGCTCTGTCACTCACTAAAATAAACCAAACCAAACCAAACCAAAATAAAGCAAACTAAAGTAAAATAAAATAAAATAAATAAAATGCCTTTTCCCTTTTCATTATAGTGAGGCAATTTTCTGGGCAATTTCTGCGTTTTGTCTTTCTTCTATTGTCAATGCAGAGCAATTTGAAGCAAATCAATAAAGCCTGTGTATCTGCATATTTCTCAGGCTCTAAGAAGGACCACATGCAGCAGAACTGCTCCCCTGAATGCCATGGGGTTTTGTTTGTTTGCTTCCCTCCTTTTAAAGTCAGGGGGAAGCCAAGCTGAATCTGCCAACGCTTGAACTCCAAAGCTAATGTCCATCCTGGTAAATGAAACAGCGCTGGGGAACATTCCCAGGCACTGGAAGGCAATTGTCTGTGCTGTTTAATTGTTAGCACAGAGCCTGGCACCGTGGAGCCAGGGCCAACTTTCCCAAACAATTCCCAAGCGCAGGCCAACAGCTGGCATGGGCTGGAGCCACTCTCAACAGGCGGCTTGTGTGCAGGGCAAGGAGGAGAGAGGAGGTTGGTAATATTGGATGCACTATTTCCATCTCCACTGGCCTCAGCACCAGGGAGCCATCCCAACCATGTTTAATGTACAAGTACAGATGCACTCTGATTGCTCAAACAAGGCTTGTACAACTATGCTGTTGCAAGGAGAAAGCTGCTTATCCATCTTGCTGGCATAAACATATATATTTGCTTGTAGAATGATCGTATGCATTGCCTTGGTTGTAAGACTCATCTGTTTCCATTAATTGCTAAGGGTGTTTTTTTTAGATACTAAGGCTTAAATTCAAGAATGAGACACTTGGAGGGAAAAAAACCCCAAAAACATTTGTTTATTTTGCAAATTCTCCAATGGCATTGAGAATTAAAAGTCTGAGATGGAGCAGACAGAAACTTTCTGCACTTCCACAGAGCGCTGGAAAACAATTCAAATCAGGTGTCTGTCAGGCATGAGCCAAACCATCCCCAACCACAGTTGTGCAAATAGCATACAGTTTAAATTAATTTGGTTTTATCTGCAAATGTGCCAGTCCCAGATATTTCTCCAGGCATGGTAAGGTGCACCAACCCACACATCTTATGGCAGCAGTGGCTCGTGGTATTTGCGGGGAAAAAATACTTGCTTGGAAACAAGCTGAAGACTGGTCAGATGGTCATCATCTTCTGAGTTACCAGACCCCAGCTAACAAACACCCTGCTCCCCACTTTGGGGACAAAGTGAGCAACAGGCAGAAGAAACAGCAGACAGTGTCTCTAAGGGACCATCACAAAACAGCAGTCCCAGACACAAGCAAATAAAGGATCATCTGCCAGCCACTATATGCAAGCTACATAACATAAATACACAAAATAATCTCCCAAAGATAATAAAGCAGGAACATGTGGGTTCCCTGAGACTAATTTGTCTGTACTTGGTACATGTCAGAAATAGCTGGTATTCAGAACTGTCTTTTCAGGGCATGCTTCTTTAAGGTTACTGAAAAGTTCCTTTATTCAAGAAATTAGCTTAAATGTCCTAAGGCACAGAATGTACTCTGAAAATACTCACATTTCATTTGATTGCTGTTGTTAATGTTTCAGAAATGAAGTAAGTTTTCCCCTGGGGACATTGAGCCTGGCTTACCCATTTGTCTGAGCTTCTTCAAAGAAGGAATGACTCTTAGTTCTGGCCTGATAACAGCACAGGAGAAAAACCAAATACAGTATTAGGAAAACAGCGATTTATTAATTTTTGGGGGTGGAGGGGAAACCACAGGTAAATTTAGTAATAGTGTATAAATGTTGGTATAAGAAAACTACTGTTATTTCATGACTTACGTGAGAACACAGGGAAAAAAAAACCAAGCCAAACCAATTTCAACTTCAAGTGTAACTGAACATATTTCTATTGCTGTTTCTTACCCACATTTCATGAATTTGAGTGTTCATTCAAGGGGTTCATCAGAGATGGGTGGAGTGGAAAGATCTGGACCATGTAAGGCTCTTACTGACTGATAATGGGCAGCAGAGGAAATGGTGTTAATCAGGCAAGAATTCTGCCATCTTCCGCAACAGAAATCTCACTCTATTCAAATGAAATTGGAAAATAAATATCTTTTAAAGGATCAAATCTGAATCTGGCCCCAGGAGACACTCCAAATTAAAAGACTGGCATCCAGAAATTTGTTGTGAAAACTCCCCAAGAGAAATATATCCAGACTTTAGGTCTTCTTTTCTGTCATACTCAAATACAGTCAATTTTTCAAATTAAACCCAATTTCAGTGTATTATTTCAGTCAGCAATGGTGCTTGTCCAGTCCAGCCCAAAGTGTGCAAGGTGCCTAGAGTCACCTACAAGGTGGTGGCAGTGCTCACCTGGTGCCAGGTCTGCACCAACTCTACCAAGGAAGAAGGCTGCTCCCACAGACCCAGACCTCAGAGCTGTCTCTGGTGCCAACACAGCCCGCAGAAACAGATTTCTCAAGCCTGCTCCAGTCATGTGAGTTACTGAAGCTGTAAATTTCTTCTTCTCACAGAAGCAAAACATCTGATCCACCTAAAAGAGATTTAGCGCCTAAGGTGGGGTGTAATGTAAGCACACAATCCAGACAACACTCATACTGCTAATGTTTAACCATACAGCTTAAACTCTGATAAATTTATGAGTTTAAAATTCCTTATGGGGTCCTAGAGCTGTGCTTTTGTAGATTTGTAGCAGAGCCTCAGGCTTCATGCTGTTAAGGACTCAATGCTGACCCCCTTTCAGGATCCCAAAACAAGGTGTTGCCCTGCCTAAATCCTCTTGGGATCTTAATGTCAAAGGCACACTTCTGGCTCACTTTCTGCATGTCCACAGTAGAATCACAAGCTCTCACAAGCTGCTGCTGTTTTCCAGCTTTCTGCTGTTTTGCTAAGACACTGGCTTGAAGGAATTCGCTGATGGTTCCCTTCTCTGATGGAGAAAACTATGAAGCAGGATAGTGCTCCAGTGGCCTGGAGATGCAGTACTGGCTCTTCCTGACCCTGAGAAAGCCAAAAGCACACATCCACCACTTCCCAGGATACCCAGCAGGCCATGGACTATTCAGAGGCACAGTGAGAGCTCGCTGCATATGTGTTCATCCTCCTCAAGCAGCCAAGACTGGTAGATTCATGGGACTGGAAAAAGAGAATGATGAGTCTGCGTCCTCTCAGAGTGGGTACTGACCTGGGAGGCTGGGACTCTGGTCCCTCTGAGGGGTCTATGTCCTTTTTTTGGTCTAGTGATCCACCCCAATGGGTTGGAAATAATGACAAACCACAATAACAATAGCCAGCTAAACAAAAACAAGTATAAACAGAAACAACAACTGAGGCTGGGAAGAGAAATGGCCTTTGGGGATATTATTTTGAAGAGACTAGAGACTTTGATTTCCCAGGCAGAGGAGATGGCAAATCAGCCAATGTGACTCCTTGTTCCTTGAGAAAGAGGCAAACCACATTTTTCAAAATCTTCCTGTAGCCAAAGCTGTTGAATTGACTCTACGAGAGTGAAAAAGAGTGAGGCAGGAAAATGGGGAGGTCAACACAAAAACAAATGTTGGACACCCCACAACTCCACTCTGAAGCCTTTCTAAGCTGCTGCCTCAAAAGTGCAGAATCTCCCTTGGCATCACATATCTTTGCTTGATCCCATGGGAAGGAGAAGGCTCTGATCAGCTTCCTGAGCCCTGTGTGGGACAAAGATCACACTAAGTGCAACAGTAGTCACGGCATGCCCTATGCATTGGCACAAGCACTGCGCATGCAGGAAAAAGTTTGCCCCTGTTATACAGCACGGGGAGACTGGCATAACACAAACAAGCTGTGCTGTCATTGTTTATGCCACAAATTCAAACCTGAGGCAGGTGAGAAGGGTGCCCCAGCCAGCACCAGTGCAGCACCTGGCCACAGGCAGGCAGAGCAGGGCCGGGGCAGCACTGGCTCAAGACTGTCACTGCAGCTGCCCAGTTGGGTGGGGAGGAGCAACAACAGGAGCTGGAGCTATGGGAGCAACAGGAAATATGAATTAAGCCTGAGACTGATGGGCAACAGAAATAGGACAGGGCAGAGCCTGAGAAGGAAAAGCGGAGGGAGGAAGCCTGCTTTGGCAAGCTACCCTTGAGACTTCATTTCAGGATGCTGTCTGCTGCCACCTGAACAGGTTCTCCTGCAGAAATAACTCACATTTCTAACCTGCCTAGCTGAAGTTACTCTCTTTTAAAGTGTGAATTCACTTTGTTTCTGTGATAGAACCACCCTTCCCTCTCCCTGTATCTCCCTCCCTCCCCCCCCACCTCTGATTTAGGAGACTCCAAAATAAAGAAATTATCGACTCTTTGGAAACAGAAATTCATTGTTACATTTCTTTCTCAATACAGTACGCATAACAGGGAACACAGAGTTTTAAATTTCCCCAGTCACTTGGAAATTTGGAGCGGGCACTAGGGACCACCCATTTTCTCCTCAGCTAACGTGTGGAGCTTGCTGCTGTGACAGGTCACCAAAAGCAAGCATTTGCCAGGATTCAGCACTGAACTGAATGTGCAAATGAACATGCAGACACACACCCCAGTATATATTTATATACATATTTATATATAAATAGCAACTATTTTTAAAAAGCACAATAACAACCTCAAAAGAATCTGGTGAACAAAGGTGCTCTTCATCTGTCACGGACTGGCCTTTTTTGTAGAGAGATCAGGCTCTGCCTGATCTGCCATGGGTTCTCCAGCAGCCTGAGTCTGCTCAAATCCCAAATCCCAAACAAGCAGCACTGGTGAGGGTGCTGGATACACTGTAGATGACAACAACAACCTAATGGTTAGTAGTGGAGGAGAAGAGGAGTGAGTAAACACAAGCAAAGTATGCAAGTCACTTTATTAAAAGCATACCCATTGGGCTGCTTCTGCTACTTACAGTGGCCAATAAATTCCCTCTGTCCTAACACACTCGAAGTGCCAGGATACATTATTCAGCACATGAGTAATCAACCACATTCTTTTGGCTAATAGTAAGCTGTTGAGCTGGACTCTTGTTCATGAACGTGAATAGCAACACCACTGTGGTAGCTGCAGAGCATGGCGGAGCCTCCTGGCACCATACCCACCAGATTAAAACAAGGATCCGTACAAGGATTCCTGCAAGGATCCTGTGTGATGAAGGTTACAAAGTTCCCAAGCAGGCAGAGGCACTCCTATGGAGGATCAGGCTGTAAAGTCACATTGAAAACCATGAGAAGAGACTCAGCACCCAGTCAAGTGGAGGACGAGGTGTTCACGTGGCCTCCAGAAAAACCAGTTGGCCCACTGGATTTTCCCTCTTTGCGTGGAATGATAATTTGGGTTCTGAAGGATAATTGGAGAGTTGAATTTGAGGGTGGCCTCGGTACCTTGGGGGACTCTGCACCAACTGTTGCAAAGGAACCAAGCGGGGGCTATGGTAACAGTGCTTTTCCTCACAGGTTTTGAGACCAGGCGAGCTGTCAAACTCCTGTATCCATACTGTACACTGCAGCCTTAGCTCTTGCCAGAGAAGAAAGCCCCTCTAGATTTTGTAACATATTCTTGTGCATGGGTCTGTTCTCTCTCTCTCTGTTTGCATTAGGTTAAATGCTGCTGAAGTAGACGGGCCTAATTATGGCCTTTCATTCAAGATTAATATGAAGCCATTAGGCTGGTTTATGCAACCAGGTAGCTGAGCAATAGAAACATCTAAAACAAGTATGAGGCAACGTTGGAGGCTGAAACCACGCAATCAGCAGGCTTTCATTGTGAAAAGGCATGGGAAACACAGGAGTGAGTGCTGCCTTCATCCACTGACTTGAGACAAAACTCAGCAAAGAGCAGAGAGGGCTACCAAACCCACCACCAGTCCAGCCCAGACTAGGGGCTGAGCTAAACAGGGGAGCTTGCCAATCCCAGTGCCCCCATCACTGCTGTTACTCACACATCCCTCTGTGCTCAGCAAAATAAGCTCTGGTAGCTCTTTCCCAGTGACATGGACAATTGCCCAGTTCACTGCCAGCTTCTTCTCTGAGCAGAAACACCTCAAAGAAACTTGGGTGTTTTCTAACAGCTGGATCAGAAAAGGGCAATGGCACAGCAACACTTCTGGGAGCTCTCTCTCCCTACGCTCCAAAACGTCGCGCTTACCTTTGCAGTTGTGGTTAGGTGAGATGCAGGGAGATTTTCTTAGTAATTAACCAGGTCTTCACTGAGTTTGCTAAGGCCACCCTAGCTATTTTTTAAAAGGAAGGATTAGGTGACATGTGAGAGAGGCTAATTAAGAGAGAAAAATCAACTGAGGAAAAATCAAAGTGTGATTGTAAGGAAAGAACATAGAATTTCAAGAAAGGATTTAGGAGTCAGAGTTTACGAGACAACAATGGAATTTTGAATAAATGACTGATTTGAATATTAACATTTGCTAGTACATTATATTTAAACTGACTCTTTTATTGGTTTTAAGACAAATTTCTTTTAAAAAGCCCAGAATGCCTTTTCTCTTGAAGCTTGGAGGAAAGGAGAACACAGATGTACCCCAAGAGCTGAACATAGACAACCACTTGAAATTTCAAGTGAACTGTACTTCCATCTCCCAAAGGAGAAATAGTGAGAAAGAGACACTGATATGGTATGCATTGCATAGTGCTGCTGCGGGACCTGCCTGCCTTTCTAGGACATGAAGGACCTTTTTGGAGAAGGATTTCTTTTGGGCAACACTGCTGGTGAGTGTGAATAGGCTTTAAGCATTTTGAAAGTGAGAAGGAATTTGTATACTTCTATACACCCAAGTGGTACCGTTGATTTCCAATCATGCTACTGTGGACGGACAACTGCAACTGTTTTCAGGCAACTGGTCACTTCCTTTAAAGTCCAGATGGCAGAACAGCACCAACCCTTATTCCTTCACATTTATTATTTTCATCAGGGAAGGATGCAGAAGTGCCAGGTACTTTCCAAGGAGGCAGGCCCTGCTATGTAGAACAGACATTCTTTGCTTAATACTGTCACGATTTCCAGCTTCCACTGCGAAACACAGAACTTTCATTGTCAGGAGCTAGAGAGAGCACACGCACACACACACATTAGGCACTTTGTTTTATTTTGCAAAAAAAAAAAAAGAGTCTTTATATATAAACCATTTCATTCTCTCTCAAAACATTCTACAACTATACAGCTGTTTGCTCCATCATTTGCATAGGAAATACCACAATACAAAAATAAGGTAGGGGGGAGGCAAAAGAAGCAAAACAGCAACCAATTTCTGCGTGTGTTTCCACGTATAAACATTTGAAGCCTTACAAAATTATTTACATCGTTTGTCAACTATTTACATTGAGAGCAACATTTCTAACTATAACAAACAAAACTATAATTTATCAAGTATACGTAAAATTGTCTTAAAAAAAAAAGAGTCTATCATATACCACAAATAAATAAAGACAAACAACAGTTTTAACAAAGCTAGGTTTTCCTGCAAGACCCTTTTTTGGTATTTTGATTGTCTATTCTAGCCTTTGGTTGACAGCTTAATATTACGGCTTGTTAAGTTCAGACACTTATTAGGTTTGTTTGGTTTTCTCCTGTTTTCTGGCCAAATCCTACCTGGTCTAACCTCATCTTTGGCCCCTCATCTACGATTTCAAGGCTGAGCACGGTGGATCAAAGTCATTGTTAGCATAAAAGGGCACCATTTCATTGACTTCAGTGGAGTTTCAGCTACTTCTGTCAGCAGTAAATATTTCCCTGCATGTGTCAATCTGAACAGTGGATTAACTAAACTGCACTGTAATTTTAAACAAAATTACTGTATCCTTTACGTTCTAGTAAATTACATCCAATATCCACATGAAACTAGATCATACTGGTGCTGAACCAGCTTAACATGTCTGTGTATGAAAACTGCATCCTAAATCCTTCTTTTTAAAGTGATACTAAGTTTAGCTTATAGTAAGAGGTTTAACATTCTGTGTTCATTTTAACTATCCCCACCATTTCAGCTTCCAACATTGACTTTACGGTTCATTCTGCATGTTTTGCCCTTTTAAGCAATTTGAAAACAAAATCCTGCTTTGAATATTCAGTGCACACCATTGAGTTAACAGGTACAAAACATCTGACTAAATTGGTACTATTTTGAGAGGTATTTAAGTAACTTTTTTTAATAAATGTGCCATGTTATCAAATGTAAAACAACTGCTTTTTTCAGATGTTTCTTAGAAAACTTTTGTATTAAACCTAAAAAGCTGATTTGCATATTTACAAAATCTTTGTCACAGCAAACATGCAACACACAGAACAAAATGCTTTGTTCTATGGCTGTTTATGAATTTTTCTATGCATGTTATATCCACAGAATGGCTTAACATTAAAAAAAACCCCAACATATACTTAAGTATGTCCAGTAAAAACCTGACAAATTACAGTTCATGGCTTTTCCACTGTGTGCATTCATCTGCATCCTCTCGTTAATTTGTTTGCTAAACATTGTCACAATAATGACAGTGCTTTGGTCAAAACACTGCAAGAGAAAAAAAAAAAAAGTATAAAGCTGCAATGTGTCGAGATATAATACTTGTAAAGAGATGAAACCTGCTGACTAAAGCCATATACATCATGAAAGCAAACCAACAACCGAACACTCCGGTAATCGTGATACAGTGTCTTCCCTTTTTCTGCATAAATATACAAAATATACATTTCCAGTTTCTTTTGAGACTTCTTTTAAATGGATATACTCAAAAATTCAACTAATTTCAGTTGTATGTCGAGAGTCAATAGGAAATTGCATAGATACAAAACAGCCTCAATGACCAGTCCAGCTCTTAGTTCTGATGCCTCTTCATGTGGAGCGCCAGGTGGTCGGAGCGGGAGAAGCTCCGGTTGCAGACGGCGCACTGGAAGGGCTTGGCCCCCGTGTGCTTCCTGTAGTGGCGCGTCAGTTCATCCGAGCGGGCGAACCTCCAGTCGCAGCCTTCCCACGTGCACTTGTAGGGCTTCTCACCTGGAAGAGAGCACGGAGAAATGAACTGTCAGCTGTCACTCTTCAGCAGAAAACAGATGTGAGTCCACACTGAACAGCACTGCTCTTCGATTACAAACAAAGAGCTGACATATCCTAATTGTTCACAGCTCTATTCATCAGGCCCCAAACTAACAGCCCCTTTGTTTTCTTCAGCAAATTTTGCTCTTGAAAATGGGATTTAATACCTCAGTAAAACGTACGAAATTTTCCAACATGCAAATTGGAGAGAGCTGCGGTACAGAAATGCTGAGTTAAAAAACCTGCATGAGACCAAAATATGCTCGTTTACGCTCACCACAGTATGAGAGGGAGTAGGGGAAAAAAAAGCAGTCTCGTGACAGTCCAGCCTGGTTTGTAACTTATGCTTGCACCTTTCAAAAATGGGTAAGTTAAGTTATACAATGCTTTTTTAAGAGGCCTGAAATGGGAAGGAAGACTTCTATAAGGATTCTTCGCAGTGTGCAGATCTGTTCAAGAGCTTCTGATGTGTGAAGAAAGGGGCACAGTGTGTTACAAACACAATGAGGACAGTATTTTCTAAAATGTCACAAGCAATAAAAACTTGTGGTAGTAGCTTGGGGCTACCTGTATATAGGAGAAAGCACCTCCAAGTTCTAAGCACCCATTTTCAGAATGAAATGTCTTTAATCAAGTGCTTAAGTAGCCGTATTTTAGAGGTGGCAAGTGCTTGCTGTCTTCAGCAGTCTACACTGACACAGGAGGAACACAGTATCTCTGAAAACTTGCTGTGTTACAGCAGCTCTGAATGCAACTTCAAAATATCCACCTAGTCTTGAATACACCAGCCCAAGCAGCCGAAATGTTTGCATTCATCCATTTTAGAACCAGAAACACAGTATTTTAAGCATGCCTACAATTTAGAGGTGTTTGTTGAAATGGGAGAAATATGGAGTCACACAGCCACGACGACTTCTGTGTGAAACCAGGATTTTACACGGGTACATACACCTGCCTAGGAGCTTGTGTGGGCATGATGTCACCATACAAGCAAGCCTCATATAAATAAAGAGGTTAATGTTTGATGTTGTTTGACAAAAACACCTTTCAGTTGGGAGAGTGAATTGCTATCTATGTATTTTATATTAATTTGACCCATTTGGCAAGAAGAGAAAGAAAACCGAGTGTATCAAAGCACTTGGCAGTAGCTTCATCCAGAGCAGTAACTGACCAAAGCTGAGCTCTTCAAATAGTTCCTTCTAATCCATCTTACAGATCTTCTATGCCTCCACTGGTCTCAAACCTTTACCCTGACAGCAGTGTGAAGTGCCTCCTACTTTTCCCTGTTTTACCACCACACAAGCATGTGGAAGGAAGACAGAAGCCAGTATCCTGCAATCAGAGTGTTTATTCTGCATCAGTTATGCAGGTAACACCACCTGCGAAGCTCCAAAACATTACTTCAGAGGCACTTATTTATCATGCAGATGAAATTATTAAACTGTTTTTGTCTGAGAGTTTCTACTGCTTTGTCTGATCAACTTTTCTACCACTGAATGCTGAACTAGCCCTTTACTCATAATGGGGACGTGACTTTGTACTGGCAGGTGTCACAACCAAAACCAGACCTTTCCAAGAAAAACTAACCACCCACC
>VXBT01003513.1:909581-920078 GCA_013400235.1 Oriolus oriolus | reverse complement strand
CAATCTCTTTGCATAAACAGCAACTGTGATTTATTGAAATCATGCTGGAAACACAACATCCCTTAGGAAAAGCATCACCTCTCACAGAATTTGTAATTATTAGGTGGATCACAAATCAGAACAGAAATCATCACAGATTTCTGTCAAAGCTGAATTTACTCTGAGTAAATTCTGAATCTAATCAGAATAAATTCTGATGCTGATTGAAGACTGGAATGATCTATCATATAGGACTCTTTTTTGCTCCGTGCAACACATACTGTAGGCTAAAATACAGATTTCATGCAAACCCAGTGTGTAAAGCTTTTCTAACACCAGTGAAGCTGGCTGAGATAACACATTTGGTCTTCACAGTAAAATGACAGGAAAGGTCCTATTCAGTGAGGGATATTTTGCACCACATAGATGATCCTCAGTGTATTTTAACTGGGTTATTAATGGAGGCTATAAAAGCCTGTGTTGCTGATCCAAAGGCACAGCCCCAAGGAGATGATCTTTGAACACTTTGTGTTAAAACACACACGCACACACACAGGTTACATACATACACAAAAGCGTTACTCCTACATTTGAAGTGTCTTAATTTAAAGCCAGTGTATTTATTTATTTTCCTCCTTTCTTTATCCACTTCTATTCACTTTGAATTCTTCTTCCAAAGTCTTCACTCAAAACTGCCACATTATTCTTGATGCTAAACTCACAGGCTGTGAGCCCAACAACCTCGCTGCCCAGGCAGAGCACATACAGTCCGACCTCTATCCACTCCGAACGCTTCCTCTTACATTTTGCAGAATTATAACAGGAATAACAGAGAAGGTAAAGTGGTAAAGAGGGCAGGAAAATAGCACTGGTTAACAAAAGCCTAGGAATATCCAGACCAGACTGGAATGGGGACTTGGAGATTAAAATCTGTTTCCAAGTCTGGCACTGAGGAGGTATGAAGTACACGCAGTCTTCACCGAGTGTCAGACTGTGCTGCACTGTAAAAGCAGCCTCAAAGTTGTCCTGTGTAGGTGGCACCTGACCCTGCCAGAGTCCAAACAACAACATAAAAAGCTGTCCCCCATTAAAACTTTTCCTAACACGCGAGCAGCGTCAGCAGGTGTTGTGAAGGCTCCTGACAGAGGAAGTGCTGGCAGTGTGGGCAGTGGTGATCCCTGTGCCCTGCTGGGTGCCACAGCGTCCCAGGCAATGTGGAGTTCCACAGCCAGAACCCCCATCAAACTCCAGGGCACTCAACTTTGTAGAGACACTGTTTGGAAACTCACCACACTGTCATGGTCACTTCACTGCCTGCCACAGCCATGAATCATCCTGGGCAACAGCGTTGCTCTGGGGAAAAGCTCAGGCCGTGCCATGCAGAACAGCAACGCTCCTCCTTGCTGGCAGATTTCTGCAGACCTGAGCTAAACCAAGTGGTGCTCAGGGGATGAGCAGAGGCAACGAGCTGGTGCCTTACTCAGATTGTTTTAATAGTGTTACTTTTATGTACTGGAAATTAAAGCCAGAACGCTGCTTTTAACCCCTGCTTTGGCCAACAGCGAGAACTGGAAAATATATTTTTAGTGCCAGTGTAGAGGCCCGGATTATTTTGAATAAATCCTAGGGGTAAAATACTGAATATCTATGTTTGTAATGCTAGTTTCCGTTGGAAAGTTCTATTTAAGAACTGAATCAATTTCAAATGTTTTCCTTTCGGGCAAGGAGGAAGGGGGGTAAAAAAAAGTAGGTGGAGATTAATTTTCACTCCTTTAGAGCAAGCAGAAGAACAACTAGCTGGTAGTGTTTCCTCTCTCTCAACCTATACACATGCTTTTTGTCATTCAGCAGAAATAAGAATTTGGTTTAAGTTCCTGCAAGCAAGGGAAAAAGAGTCTCACATATTTTCTGAAGTGATCCTACGTCTTTGCTGTGCTGACTTTAAAGCTCTGAGAAATCTGGGTTGAACACTTACTTTTTAGAAAAAAAGCAGGTATACACAACAAGGGACACTGAACTCTTTATCCACTGTTTTCATTGGCTACATAGTAATGTAAGATTTGTTTACTTTAATGATTGTGCGAAATACAGTAGCTGTAAAGTTTCAGAAGTATTTGGTTTTCCTCCAGTAATTTAGGGCTTCTATAGGGTGTTAAACCAAGAATGCCACTGGTCATCAAATACGAGGGCAGTACGGCTCAGTTACTGGAACACGATCACGGTATCAAACAGATATTTCACTGTAAAAGCAAGAAAACAGCTAACTCCTCCACTTCAGGGGAGCTTCCACGGGATTTGTTAGAATGTCAACACTGTTCAACTAAAACACCATGGAGGAAACTGGTACCGATTTCCAGCCAAATAGCACACTCCAACCCTTTCTTCCCAAGCCAGAAATATTATACACAGCACTTCTGGGAAACAGAGCTGCTTTCCTTTAAATTATACTTCAACAGGATAGGGATTTCTTAAGTTTAATTGGATTTCTGCACAACCTCCTTCCAGTATCAATGATTTAAAATATTTTGCTAGGCTTATGCATCATAAAATATATTTTTTAGTTCTTGAGCTCTTAACATGTATCCCTTCTCCAGTTTTAAAAAAATACATTTGTGGAGCATGAGAATGAGACTTGTATTTGAGCACAGAAATTTTAAGCTCTAATGTTTAGCTTGGAAGGTCTTTTAATGAAAGCACGCAGCAAGAGATAAGGGAGTTTAACCTGAAAGGAGACTATTTTGCTTCCAAAGTGCCTATTTGTTATTAAAAAAAATTATTCATAATGCTGTGAGATTACAAGGATGTCAAAAAGATGTTCAGATATCCACATAAAACATGCTACGCTCACCAGCCACCTCAACAGATAAAATCTCCCCTGGCAGATCCCATGGTTCGGGTTTCTTATCAATACCACAAGAGAGTGGTCTGGACCAGTAAAGCACACACACTGTGTTGCCTGTTCTCCCTTTAATTTCTCTTCTTCTGATTTAGTTTTGTCAAAATGCACCAGTTGCTTTCCTAACATTTAATTCCAGTTGCTGGCAGTGACCCTCATGGCCATGCTCATTTGGGTAAGGCACAGTGCCACCAGTGGGGGGGTGACGGTCATTTTGAAGACATCCTGTATCTTCAACACGCAGCCTCTGTTCAAGAACATGTTTCTGTTTAAAATTGTTCGGAAAAAAAGTCACTGACAGCCTCCATTATTGACAAATCTCCCCACTAACAAGAAAATAAGCTTCCTTATTTCACCAAAGAGTTTTATGACTTTATTTCTGCAATTCACTGCTAGGATGGCTTTCTTTAAAAATGAAGTTGTAAACAGCAAGGGCTGGATTTTCAAACCTACAGTTAGGTAACTCTATTGGTATGCAGAAATCCAAATACAGTTATTACACCAGCCAATGCCTGCAACTTCACTTGTTTCCTATCAGAAATTTCTGTCAGAGCAGCAAGTTTGGAGCTTCCTTAAGGAATGAAAAGTAGCACGCTTTTCAGAGACGCCAAAATGACAACACCCGATTACAGCTCATAAGGGTATAAAAGTATAAATACAGCCCCCCCTCCAGTCTTGCCATCATTTTAATATTACTTGTGCTTATTATTTCTAGTGGCAAGTGGTTGGCCTTAAAAATATTCAACTAGGTGTGATAAAATTGTAGCAGGCAAAGCCGAAGTTTCTGCACCAAAACTGCACCAGTTCTGTACATAACCTTTATCATGACCAGCCTTAAAACAGATTATTAAAAAGATTTATGTTGTCTCAAAGCTTTCTGGTGCATTTGTTTTCAAATTTTTCACATGTTAACATCCATTGTTCTTAATTCCCTGACATGCTATAGCCTCAAATTTTAGAAAAAATAAGAACAAATTAAATGTTTTTTCTGCTTTAGTTTGCTAGAAATAGTGTTTCTCTAGCTCACAGCACCATAGTTTTAAACTCTGACAGGGTGACGGGACCTGAATGCAGTTACTTGGGTGTATGTCTGCAAGCATTCAGAAGTTTTTTCCTCCAAACATTTACCTAAAATCAGATCTTCTTTCTGTTATTGACTAAGTGCTAAAGTCATCATTAAAAGCAGCTTCTTGGCCAGTTTTTGGTTTTGAGATTTTTGGGAAAGAACAGAAAGCTGATTTTCAAAATAAATAATCCCTCGGGTGTTTAAAAGCTCTTTAGTGCACTAAAATTCTCAGTTGTCCAAGACGGAGATGGATGAGAGGGCTGACAGCACACAAGGTACATCCAGCTTATTCTGTGAGTGATAAAACAAATTTAGTCTTTGAAACATCTATCCATAAATGATACGAATGAGCAAAATATGTTGCATACTTTTAAATGCAGTAAAGTCTCTGCCTACTATAGCAGTGGCTAAAGGGGGACTATTAAACACTACTTCACAACGAAACAGCATTTTAAGGAATTCTGTAACAGAGAGCTTTGAGCTCAGCACAAAGTCCGATCACTGATAAATGAAGCATGAACAGGAATAAAAGATAACTGACTGGTGATCAAAGAGGACAGTGAAAAGAATTCACTTTCTGACTACAGAGGTGCAGAAGGCATTACCTTCTCAGCACTCCCACCAGAGTTTGAAGCACACTTATTTTGCTAAGCGTTGTTTTACGCAGTTCAAGGATTAGTGGGGAATCTTGACTGGCCTGTGCAATGGTTTATTTTCTTTCTGGTATAACATTCTGTCTTAACAGAGGTGGTCTCTCTTCAAGGAGATGTGCAAACAAAGAGGAAAGGAATTTTTTTTAAGTAGGTTTATAAGAAACTCATGCCATTTGGGGTGCACGGCTGTGTCTACACATCCTGTGCTGAAGAACACATTTCCTCACCTATGCCTGTGGTACAAGAACAGCTCTTTAGCTCTCTCACCAATAACACTGGCTTTTGTACAGTCAGATAAGAGGTGCTCTCAAAATGGAATTTATTAAACACATACTGTGGACTTCCAGATTTCCATCTACTGTATGCACACACACACCAAAAGAAAAAAAAAATTAAAGTAATACATTAAAGCTATTTTAACTCAAAGTGAAGCACTGTACACTTGCCAAAATCAAAGGTTTTAATATGTCCTTAATCAGAGTTGTGAGAGATCCCTGAATATAAATAATGCAGCCTGACAGGACAGGAATGCTGCTACCAAGATACTCAGACTAAACTAGGACATTACTTAAATGTTTCTAATCTTTCACCAATGGGAGGTGCAGGTCATCTAACAAACAACAAGCAACACACTACCCTGGCTGGAACCAGGAGTCAATCGTCCTAGTCAAGCCTCAGAAATTAATTACAATAAGGAATGTCTGATCAAATAATGGAAAGTTTTAATCACTGGCAATTGCTGCGAATCTTGGGACTATATTAGCCTATGTAGGGCGGTCTCAAAATGAACTATATTTAAAGCTGGTCTCTTAGGTCAACAGTTTCCTTATCAAGAATCAAATATCCTGGAACTGAAGTTTAATCCTCTCAGGGAGCAATTGACAGAAACAACAGTTTTTTTAAGCTTTCATGCTTAGAGAGACTTTCTAGGCTTTTAATCAAAAAGAAAATATTAGACTTTTCTTTTCAGTATCTAAAATCTAACAGGAATACCCTCACCTGACACCTTGGAATTTAATTCCTGCTTCATAAAATTTGTATGCTGGATACCGATGAGAATGATCAGTAATATTTAAATAAAATTCAGGTTATGCTGCTAAGATTTCACTCTCTTTTGAGCAACACATTCAAACACTTCTCATTCAGCTTATGACTGCAGATAAAAAAGCAGATCAATTATTCCCAGGGCCCGCGATCATTCACGAAGTGTTTGAAAAAAATGCATTATTTTCCCTTAAACTGTGGTTTGCACAGGAAAATAATGTACTTCCATTTCTCACAAAGGCAACTAATGGATTTAGCAGAATTCATAAATAAAAGATACTAACATACCCTTCAGCAGTGTCTAGCAACACTGCACTTTAATGCACTTTGTCAACAGTTTTATTTAACTCTCTTCCACTTTTCCTTATGGTCTCTATCAATGATGGCATTTACTGACAGCTCCTTAAAGTGTAATTCATGCAACTGACTCATCTAACAGGTCAAAGAAGCTGGATCTGCACAGAAACATTACTTAATTGCTGTTTTCACGATTTCAGGATGAGATTTGCTATGTACATGTAAGGCTGCAGCCACGATCAAGGCAGATTCTTTCAGAGCCTCCAGTCTTCATTTGCGCACCATGAGTGCAATCCCTCCCCAAAGTCTTGGTATGATTTGAGTTGATACATGCTTTCCCAACATGCTTTTCTTCCAGCAGGAACCCAACTACTACTTGTCTTCCCTTCTGGACCAGGCGCATCCTGAATTCCTGGGCAAACGGCATCATCTTTAAAAAGTGTCCCTGTACAGGTTTGGTGAACTCAGAGTGCTGAGTCCCAGGGACTGCTGAAGTCTACTGCTTACAACTGGTTCTAATTCTGATGTACCATTGGTCTAATTCTGGATCTATTGAGGCAGAAATCTAAAATAAAATATAACGTTTAACACCTTGAGGGACTGCCCAAGTCAGCAGCTGTTCCATGCCCATATAAACATTTGAAATAACCGGGGACAGTGGAAGTATTTTGAGCGCATCTCATTAGAGAAATGCCATTTCTCTTGAGTTATCTCGGCTTCCACTTCCCATCACCAAATACAAGCTAGATCTATAGATAGAGATGAAATAGTTCTGCAGTTAATGCTAGAAACTATTAATGGCAAGCCCACCATGTGACCAGAGAACACGCCTGTACAAAGACTCTGTAAACGGAAAACCAGTATGCAGCTGGAAAATGTCTTCAATGCGCGTGCCTTGATGTGTTCAAAACAATCACAGATTTTCCTCTTAAAAATATACACAATTCTGAAGTGTGCAGCTGCTCACAGAAATAATAAAAGTCCCCTGACCCTGGAGCCAGCTGTTCTGCAGCATTACAGGTAGCATACAGGCATGGTATTCCAGGTGCCTGCACAGCAAACAGTCAACGTCCACAATCCAAATGTTTGGCACATAAAGAAATGTAAAAGGAGACACTATGGGATTGCTGTTTCTAAATGATTACTTGGTATATATGTGTATACTCAGATGCCAGAAGAAGAACAGAATGAAGTTTATCTGCAATACACAAGTAACTGCTTTTCCCTGGGATCTGGCACACGTTTCGGTTCGGACACACAGCCGTTACGCCGGAGCTTTCAGGTGGCTTTGCTGCTGAACAGCCCACGATAAACGCGCAGCCCCCTCACACGTTATATACCACAGCTGCACAATGCCGGGTATGAAACGAAGCTTGTTCCATGACGAACAGGTAAAATTATTTTAAAAGAAAATCCCTGCTTCAAAAGGTTAAAAACCCAACCTCTTTTGAAAGATGTTCCAGTAGGTACTTTAAAATACTGAATACCACTTTACCGGTTTCAGAAGCAACTATCAAATTCAGGTATCGTACTGAAGTGTTCTAAGATATTAAAATGTACCACACATCTGCTCCAGAACTGCATGGAAATGGACAAAAAGTGTTCTGTAGCTTTTCAACACTTGAGTCTTTGTTCATATTCTGTTTTGGGGTTGCCAGTTTAACAACTAAAATTTATTTCATCATTAACAAATGCTAAAGCATTACGTAGGGAAAGAAAAACGTGTTCCAGCTTCAGCTACTGGTACAAATACACAACCCTATCTTAGCTCTTAACGGGAATACTGAATTCCTGATCAACAGCAAGAGTCCAGTGTAATTACATTAAATCAGCATAACTATATCACTTTATGCCACCTGACTTGGTGTAAGGTAAACAGCTTAGGAACACCTAAGAAGAAAAATATGTGGGATTTTCCTCTTGCCCATTTTCTATAGTTTTGTTCAGATGTAATTTATGAAGTCTGACAGTGTGTTCATATCTGAACTGAAAAAAAAAATAGACTACAGCCTACATTCCATCTATCAAAAGTAACATTTCCTTTAGGTTTGTTCTCAAAGAAAATCTACTAAACCCAGGGAAAGCCTTTCAGGAGAGAAAGGCTGCTAAATAAATACTGTGAAAAGGCTGAGATTTTCCAATACAAAAGGAAAACCATAAGGTCTGTCTTGACTTTTAATGGCAGACAAACTTTGCTGGAGGCTCTTTTATTTTAAGATGACAGATTGCTGAGAAGGGCGGGGACTGGTTGGGATGAGAGAGAGACTGCAGCCAATTTTAAAAGGTACTGTTAAGAAACTAAGAACAAGAAGAGAACAACTTCAGTGGTCCATGATTACTAAAGAACGGGTTTAGCCAGATAAACAGGTCTGCTGTCCCTGAAGGGATTTGAAAGAATATCACACACAACTTTATTAAAATGGATTACGTGACATTCACTTTAGAATTTGAAGGTAAAAGCTTCACAAAAGTCCTTTAAAAAAGTTTTAAAACTAAAAAAGTCAAAACTTATTAGTGCTGTATGAATTCACAGTTCTGGGGGGATGGCATGCACAGAGGCACACACCCTAATTTAGCCCTCAGCATCGAGCCCTTTGGAGATAAATAGCGAGATTCCCTTGCACTCCTGGGGGAGCTGAGCAACTTCACGTTTCCCTGAGTTTGCACCCCTTTACTTTAACATTCCTTTATTGATCAAACGTTAAGTCAGAGATCTGGCTCTTACAACACACTTCAGCCGTACGTTAAGGCAGAGATCAGAATCGGTGCTGGAAGTCTTCAAAAGTATGAAGTGAATATTCAAGAGAGTTAAACTAATCCAAACTCTGAAATACCGCAGGTAACAGGATACGGACTCACATTCTTGCATTTAATGCACGCTTTAGACAGTTTATCCCTTCATTCACCTCCCCAGAAGACCCTTTGTATTACAGACCTGCTTAAGTTCACTAGATTTTTATCTAAAACAACATTCTTGTTTCCATGAATACATCAGCTCCTCTGACCTTTGCACATTTATCCACATTTCTAGGTAAAAAAGTGAAGGCAACAATAAACATTAGTGACCCTAAGCAATATATGCTAGCAATGAGGTCTGTATTTCTATGCATGGAAGAGCTAACTTACTAAACCCTGAAGTCATTACTACTCAAGGTACAGAAAAAGATATAAATTGATTTCAAAAAGGAAAAGCATTCATTTCAAATGCTGACTATGAAATGTTAATGTTTAGACGGAAGCTTTGGTTTTATCTCGCTTCCTAGTTATTTTATAATAGCAATCAAGATAATTAAAACCGGTATTTAGTTCCTGGCTGAAGTGTGCAAGTGGAAATTGTACACTTAAATTTACAGATCATTTATTAAATGGGGATCCTACTCTCTGATGCTACTCAGATTTACAGCCTCCTGAAAATATTCCTTTCTTACTAAACTTACTGCTAGTGAGTGATTATATATTAAAAATACTTTTAACAGCGTTGGTGTTTAGTCTGATACTAATGCAAAACAATAATCTTCTACAGTTGCTTTTAATTTTTCACTGTACAACATAGGTAACTTTCATTTCAGAAAACAAGATTTCCTTAGTAACACTTAGCCTGGACATACTCAACTTCTTTACAATAATCTAACAATCCATTTATAAGAGCTGCTGAACAGAAGGCCTTGTTTCCATAGAGATAGTGAAACATTTTGTTAGATCATACCTCAGGACAAGTTTTGATTTAAGCTTAGGTGAAAACTCACTCCTTGAACGGCACAGCCATAGCGCTGACAGTCCGCTTCAATAACAAAGTTGTTTGAACTGTGACTTATTTTGCTCTGATTCTAAGCCCATGCATAAAAGAACTGGGGTTCACACTCACTTCAAAAAACAGGAGTCACAGCCCTCTCACTTCATTTCTTTACAGAATCAGTCAAGTGCTTTTCACTGATTTAGCATGAGTGATTCTGTACCAAGATCCCAGCAAAGAACTCTCCTAAACAGTTTCAGGTGTGCTGGTGGTGAGCTAAGTTGGTCTCCTTCTCTCCCTCTCTCCTTCTTCCCCCTGCCTCAGTAGGTGAATGCTTGGGAAGAGCATCTGGGGCAGTTCCACCTCCCAACCACTGTCCTCAGCACTCACAGCTCCTGCACCCACACCACACCAACACCATCCCCGGCTCGGCTCCTCACGGGCCCAAGAACAGGGACTGCCTCTGTAGCTGCAGGCAGAGTTTGATCAGGGTACAAAAAACAAGTGTGACACACTGACACTTTTAATTTTCTCCATTTTAATGTCTTTCCCTGACAGAAAAAAAAAAAAAATCTAAATTATGTCCTTTTTTCTTTTTAAATAAACATGGAGAACCACTTGTCTTTCAAAAAGATAATAAAGCCCACTTAATGCCAAGGACGAAGTAAATGGACATATCTTGGGAGTTTTCATGACGTTTCTGAAAAATTCTAAGATTAAATAATTCTAAAAGGTCAGAGAGAAAGCCGAAACCAGAAAATTCTATCTACTCAGATAAATCTTCAAAAGTAGAACATGTTTACTATGTTTAATTCACTATTCGGGGGGG
>VXBT01003513.1:843310-904429 GCA_013400235.1 Oriolus oriolus | reverse complement strand
TACGCTGTGAAAATGAAGTTTTTCAGCATTTTACAGAAATATTGCAGAGGACAAGGAAAAAGGAAGACGGGTAGAAGAAAAGAGGCAGCGACGATTGAATCTTCTCCCCCCCTCCCCCGCCCCCCCTCCGAAATGAGGCAAGTTTCTATTTACTTGTTTTGAGGTGTGGTTTCGACGCAAAGCATATTTCCCCGTAGAGACAAGACGGTGAGCTAAGCTCCCGCATGTTTCGCTGAAGCAGAAAAAGGAGGGACGCCGTCCTTTCGTGCAACACCGACCGGCTCACGTCGTATGGGAAAAGTACAGCATGTAGTGGAGCTTTGGTAAAAAAGCACAAACTTTCCACCTTTTTCCCAGCCCTGTCAGCCCTGCGCTCTCGGTTTGCAGGGAGAGAGTCTGGGAATCCACAGAAAAGTCGGCAACCTCCCCCTCCCCGTATTTATCCCCTATCATTTACAGACAAGGCTCTTTTTTTAAAAAGGTAAAAAAAGCATTTTTTCCTGGTCAACCTGGCACTCCTCCCCTTTGCCGCCCAGTCCACAACGAGTAGGATGTCTCAGAGCCTGTACGCAGAAAGCTAATTACAGAACCGGGGAAAAGCTCAGCATAACATTTCTTTACACAAACTGTCTGTTTAGCAATGTGTAGCCGCTTGATACATGTTATTACTAACGTAGATCCGGCTGCTCCCGTCAGCGCAGCATTTAAAGCTGTGCAGGCTCATTTCCATCCAACACTAACACGTATTCCCGTTTAGGCAATATGCAACTTCATTGTCCTTTACTGAAGACTCATGGCTGGCGTTTCTTTCTGCACTCAAGCCTAGGAACAGGTGTTTTAACCAACAGATTTTAAAATCATGTCTTGTTTTTGTGTGAATGCCCTTCACATAACCCTAATTTAGGGTTAAACTTCAAACTATACTTTTTGAATACCCGACATGTTCCCCACGTCAACCCAGTTGGGCTTCAAACTATGTTTTTGACCATCTGAAAGGACAAGTTTAATATAAACTGCTCTCTAACAGCTTTAAAAATGCAGAAATAACAATACTACACTATGCTGCCTGGAAACTGATTCTTCTAGATCAGGCACAACATAGGACTGGGCAGCATCTGATGTCGTGCATGTACTGGTAACTTTCAGACATTTATATGAATTCTATGGCTGTAGTAACTGAAGTGTTTCTGACACTTGCATGCCTTACTTGCATGTTTTCTCTCCATCTGATTAAATGAATGATAAACAGATAATTTCAAAAGGTTTTTTTGTTTGGTTTGGTTTTTTTGTTTTGTTCTGTTTCATATATACACATTTATAAAGGGCCTGCCCTGGCAAAAGCTTTGGAAGGTTAATTAGAATCACTGAGTATGGTATCACTGAATAAAGCTCTGTGTATACTTTAAATATTTTCAGAAGCATCTCTGAATGTGTTTTATTTTTTTTAGAAAGGATATAATTAGGTCTGACCTGCAGATAAATAAATCAAATCTCATCATCATGTTTTTGTGTTACTGATGGTCTAGGTCCTACAGTCTTTTGTCAAGCAACAATCAGTGGAAGATGACTAAAGACTATATAATTTTTAAGGGGCAATTTTTTTATTTTGGCTTTTCTACTATCACTAACAATTAAACAGGAAAGTCAGACTCTTGTTCCTGCTCAGGTTCACTGCTTATCTGACCTACATAGTGCTGCACTATTTAGTTTACAGATAGTCTAAATGCACTTTTAGATCTGGAGAGAAAAATTATTTGATAGCCCATTTTAAGAATTCCCATTGTCTTAGATTTTACAATTCTTGGAACAGATAATTTTTATTTCCAAATTTTAAATTAATAATAAGATGCCAACTAATGTCATCTCCTAAATTAAATTGAAATGAGAATTTGTTCAGAATTAATAATCATGAAAAAAAAGAGTTTACAGCTATAATAATTTTGGAGTGTTTTTACATCTTCACTGATTTTGCAGACAGAGTTAGAAGTGAGTTTACACCTTAACGGATGAATTTGCAGCAGAAAACCAAGTAAGCCGTTTTCAACCCAGCACAGCCCTGTTTGTGTAAGTCTTCAGGCAGACATGTTTAGTAGTCATGGTAAGTGATCATTCCTCTGCAACACAAGTCCCCGGGCAGCTTATAAAAATGACAGCTCAAGGTCTTTAGTTATTGTCCTGCAGAGCGAAAAAAAGAGGAGTAAAGCATTGATTGGAAAGCACCTAGAGCGAGGTATGTGAAAGACACCTTTCAGTGTCCACGGTCACTGGCAGGAGAAGAGCAACGCTCTGCGCTCGAAAGAGCATTACCCTGTTCAGGGAAAAAGGGTTAAACTTTCTGAAACTATGTCAATGCTGCAGGTTCTGAGCGGGCAAGGATCCAGGCTTTCTGAATGAATGTAGACTCAATTACTTTGAACTCTCTTGTTCTGTACATTCCTATTCGCTTAGTAGTGCTATGCCCATTAGGGGAGACAGGAGAAAACAAGAACAAATGTCAAGTCCTAGGTGGTTGGGAGCTCGGCAGTGGAGGAGCAGAGCACTGCCTTGTGGGAGTGGGGTTGGGAGCAAAGGAGTTCAGAAGGGGGCCAGGATGGAGACGGGCTCTCTGGTTTCCTAACTCATTGCTTCACAAGACATACCTCTCAGAAAGGTACTGGTGTCCCACTGTCCTGCTGGGAGGAGTAGGGCCAGAGTTACAGGGACCTGCACATGTGTTGTTTGGAGGTATAGGGAAGGACTGGAAAGACATGGACAAGTTGTTTCATAATGATGAGGTGAGGGAAAAAACCAAGGACCTCAGCTGAACTAAGCCAGGCTTGAAAGCCACAGGAAGATGTCTGATTATAATTTCAGGAGCTTTTAGCACATAGAGAAGCCTGTTCTGATTCAGCAAATACACACCTCATTTTTTCACATAAATTTACTAGAGAAGTGGGCATGAACTTTCTTTTTGCAAAATAGTATCTGTCTGTACTTTTGGCCACTCATTAGACTCCATCTCCCCAAGAAAAGAAAAGGTTTCTCTTTTCACTTCTAACTTTCAAAAGAGAGCCAGCACTACCCTTTTACTTTAAGAAAGTCATTGTTTTTCTCATGCTAGCTTTCCTCTGAAGACAGGATTGCGCCGGCCATGAGGTACCATCTTAACTCATGACAGGCTCTGCGAATGCCACTCGCGCTATATAATCCAGCACCACCACACCGAGGAATGTAGCAGGGTGACTTTCTGTTGAAGCGAATGTGGGAAATAATGAAATGACAGTCTATTCCTGTGTACCTTTATCTCTCGCTGTTTCAGGATTAGCTTACAGAGGTGTTCCCTTTGCGTAGGAAAGGCAAGCCCGGTTTCCATTTTTCATTTCACTTTACCAAAAGTACTGTGATAGACCATATGGAGAGAAGGATATTCCTGCTGAAATAACAAATGGCACTGCTTAATTATTTCATCTCAGCATTTCAGTAAAAACACATTTCATCTTGACTTCTTTTCCCTCTTGACATTTAAGTAGACATCCCATTCCACCTCTGCTCTGGTGTGCAAAGCCTGACAATCAGGAAAATACTTCTAGTTCCCCTTGGAAAAGGCTTAGTTTTGAAGGATGTACAGAAAGTGAGATTTCGTTTTGCCAACCCCCCTGTATACCCTAGAGGACAGTTCTGTCAAACCTTCCCATTTCCAGTGGAGTTCCTCAGTCTTTCTCTGCTGGGAGTGAAGTGTGTACCTTCCTGAGCTAGCTTGGCATTTTTGTTAAAGGACTTGAATTGGCACATCATATCAGGTAGAAACCTCCTCAGAGTGACTTCAGCATCAGAGAACTGGATTTGACAGTTTTTTAGGCTAGAAAGACTAAAACAACCTGCAAAAAGAAAGGTTCCTTTTTTCTACAGGCTCAGGAAGAGTCACCATTGCAAAACTTGGTACAGACTTTATAAAGTGAGAGATGTACACAAGGTTTTATTTTGCACAGTTAAAAAATTAAGCAATCTTTTAAAGTTATGTTTGAAGTTTGCTAAGATTACTAAAAGCACGCAGATGCAGTTGTACTTGTGGTTTGTTTTTATCCTTTAGCTAAACATATTTTTTTTCCACTGTAAGATGAGTAAGTTAAAATAGCAGTGAAGGTTTGTGACAACTAAATAAAGGTATGTAAACTTACCCACAAACAACCTTTGAAAAAACCTTTTGCAGCAACAGGTAAAGATCCTACCGTGTCTGCATTTTATGTGTTTTGACCTGAGTCAGTCTGCACAAAGCCTAATTACAGATTAATTATATAAATCTGTCTATGCAGAGGTCTGTTCAAGTATTCTCCCTGAAGTTTAACTTGCGCATGTGTGTATACACTTGCATGCATCAGTCTGATTTGCTCTTTATCAAGGCCAGTGCTGACTTGGCGGAACAGATGTTTCAAGATGGAAACTTCAACTGCTCATTACTTGAATTCTTGGATTAAGAATCATCAACCTGTCTGGAGGGAACAAGACATCTTACTCAGTAGCTGAACCCAGTCTTTAGTTGGATTTTAAGCAGTCTTAACTTTGGGTAAACAGCCTGATGTTACTTAGGTTTCAGGTATAGTTCAAATATTTTCAGCCCACCTGACAAGAAAAAATACAGAAAAATCTTTTATTGTTACCATTTTATGTTTTTGACCTCTGTATGTTCAGTGTATGTCTGAACTGGAGGCTGTTTATTACAACAGGCCTTTTTGAGAACAACAGGTCACTGACTCAGCTTTAGGAGATGAGTCTTTCCTGTATTTTCATCCATTGTCATACACCTGCTCAGCTCTGACTTGTTGCATGGTAGGGCCAGAAATTACAACGACGTGCTCCTTCAGCATGTCATTTAATTATTTATGTACTATTAGAGCAGATGGAAATCTGTACATGTGGGGCAATTAGACAAGATTAATTAAAATGCTAATGTACTTAGAAAATAACATTCACAATTTTTGGAAAAGTGGTTTGTCCATCACTTGGAAGTTTAGTGGGAGCCACCACCATTTTTTACTTCCACCTCCCCTGTCCAACGCAGAGGCTGCCTGCTTTAAAAGAGCAAATGGTGTTGGCAATGCTTGTTAGAAATAGGTGGTCTTATGTGGTGTTTTAACTGCATGAAAATACGAGACAAACCCACATTTTTTACTACTAAAGAAAGCATTTTTTGGCTCCAGAATGTTTATGCGGAGGATCTGTTAACAAATGCTAACTGTAAAGCTGCCATAATTGTGTATTTTGGCTGAAATCTCCTGATTAGAGAAATAACGTAGTAGAGAGTGGTTTGGGTCTTGTGAAATACTGGTCTGCCAGGTGGGACATGGAGCCTATACAGGCTTGGACATGGCAGAGGGGATGGTCTGACTGGACAAGCTAGGAGGGCATTAAAGCAATGAGCTGCTAGGTTAACAATCCCTAGGAGCATAATGAGGTTGGGCAATGAATGCTCATTTGGAACTAAATCCTGATGTTGAGAGCAAAAATAATTAAGGGATGTGGTCAGAAAAAATTCCTTCACCTCTTATGCTGCGTCCTTTCAAATAGGGGAAGAAAGGATAAGCTCCCTAATCAACTGCCTATGAGGTGCTCAAAGAAAATCCTTAGAGCCCAATATCTGCAGGGTACAGTGTGCTGCTCACTGTGATCCTGGAGAAGAGCAGAGGCCCTGAGAGACAGCTCTGGCTATCCAGAGGAGCTAAGGAGCCTGTGTGGTTATGTTCTCTGTGGGACCTGAACTGCCCCATTCAGAGAAGTGTAGAAACCTAAATTTCAGTGTGCCATGGAGCTCTACCCTTAGGGGTGAGCCAGGAGAGGTTCTTGCTATTAGTGCTAATGTTTGCATAATTCCTAAAACTCAGCCATATCTGTACTCAAACAGTCTTGCATCTAGGGTAGACAAATTTTACATTAGACAAAGCTGAAATAAACTGTAGGCTGAGTGAGCTGAGTACGGTCCTGAAAATCTACAATCCCATGGAAGTCAAAACAACCCTTCCTCAAAAGAACAAGGCCCTTTCCTTCTGCCTCTTTAGAGGGCATTTTGTAAAGCAGTTATAATTATAGACACTCAACAGTTGGGAAAAGAACTAGTAACAGCAAATATAACTTTGATGACAGTTATTATGGAAAAATAATATGGAGAAAGAAAGATGCCTGAGAAGTCAATGACCCGCATTGAAAAAAAAAATTTAAAAAGGTCCATGAAATGTATTAAGAACTCTAAAAATTGTCTGTTTTTAGATAAATGATGCAGAATTGTTGATGAGCATAGAGAAAAAAACATGCTAGATATTTCTGTGCTGCATTTGGGGAAAGAGAAGGAAATATATTTGTATCATATAAGGACAAAATTCTTTACATTTCAATAGTGATTCAAGAGCATATTAAACCAGCTACTATTTATGGTCTTAGATGAACATGTCTGGATAACTTCTCACCAAGAATTTTAAGAGATTGTCAGTGATCTTTCAGGATTGATATTCAGTAATTGTTTGATTAGACATTGTAGCGGGTTTAATTCCAAAATGGGCGGAAACACCAATTAAGTGTAGTGGTTTAATCAGGTTCAAACCACGACAGACATGTTCCAGAATACTGTTAAGAAAGCTAGAGTTAGAACCAATACTTAGAAAATATAAATTAAATGATGTAGCTAATTATAAAGTTGCACTGTGACATTAATTTGAGCAGCTTAATGTGAACAGTCAGTATGTGAATCTACTAAAATTGACATAAATATTTATGTCACTCAGTATATGCTAATAAGAAACAAGATTTTGTTGAATTACCTTTGGATAAAGTTGGTCACAAAATATAACAGAGTTTATGAAAAACACATTTTTGCAAAGTGTATCACTGGATTCAGCTCAGCATTTTTGGCTGAAATTCCTAACTGACAAGTCTCAACTTTTTTCAAATGGAATATTGCCAGGTTGGTATATAAGCTCTCACGTGGGGGGACTGATTAGTTTTTAACAACAAGCTGTTTGCCTTTCTAAAAGAAAACATAATAGTTGATCAATTTTTTTGACAGTAAGTGTGGGGGTAAAATAAATAATGAAGGTGGGAAATCTGTTTACTGAACCCATAAATCCCTAGATTCCTCGGTATGTGGGATGCTTCTGAACTATACATCTTTCAGGAGAGATACGTACGAAGACAGTAAAAGGTTCATGGCTTAATTATGGCTAGTTAGCTAGATTCCTTAGATGGCCAGGAAAGATGCAAACCTTAGGTGCCTGAACATCTAAGGTGAACCTTGTAGAGCTGTTTTACTGTAATTGGCAGGGTGCTTTCCCTGAAGTGCTTAATCTTTTTCAGCATCCACAGCTCAAGTCAGGGTGCAATCACTCCCTCACATTGAGCCTGCATGCACCTGCAGTGTCTGTTGGAATATTCATTGTGTAGCCACTGCAGAGAGCTGCGCCTCAAGATGGAGGCAGACACTGCTTCCTTTGGAACACCTGAATTTTGGATGGACCGTGCAGTAAACTGAGGTGCTCATTTTAAGAATGCAGTTTTCAGTCTTTCCTACTTACGACGCCCTCCTTATGCCTCCTTTTATTTTTTGTTAAAAAAATAATAGTAAAAAAACCCCAACACAAAAAATTGTATAATTAATTTAAACTTAGCACCAGCAGACTTGTTCTTCTCGGTTACATTTTTAGGAATCCTAGTAGTTCAAGAGCACAAGCTCATAGACTGACACCTGTTTAGAAGGACCTTTACAGCACACACTTAAAACTTATGTGTAGTATGGATGCCTACACAGAGCAGAAACTGAAAATGGATTCTTGGAGCTATCATTTAAAAGATCTCCTGAGGCTGGAGGTTGAATGACTGGAGTTAAATCTAGACAATTTCAGTCTTGATCAGACTCCCACGGTGAGGTGGCTTGACTATCATTGTTTGTGGTCTGATGGATCTTTCTTGGTAGTATTTGAGAATCACTCAGATGCAGCTTACAGAGCACTGATGGCATGTGCAGCATGGCTCAGGAATTCTTAGTTAAAGTAACTGGGTAATGTGGTTTTGTTGCTCCATTTCCATGATCAGTGCAGAGGAGCCACCCCAGCTCAAAAGAGCAGAATTAAGTAGCGTCTCCTGTCTATCTAAACAGTCTGCCCCTGGGGAGAAAACCCCCCAACAACTGGAAGGAACCAGCCTTTCTGCAGTCAGAAACAGCTGCTGCAGCAGCAAAAGCAGGATTTTCAGTCAGTAAGAGCATATTAAAGGAAATAACTCAGGTGACCATTACAGTTTTTCAGCATATCCTGGTAACTTGATTGACATGTTTTGAATAGAAAAGAAGTTTAGGAACAAATAAGTAATTTCAAAAAATTGTCAATAGCAAGTACTGATTTTCTATGCATCTGCCTCAAGACTAAGTGAGGTTTGACCTCCAGTGAAGACACATTAAACATCTTTCCATAAGTGAGCTGGCTAATTGGATGTCACTTGTCAGGAGGGATAACAAAGCAGAGATTACAAAAACAGACCTCAGGTTGCAGTAGAAGGATGATTCAGGAGTTTGAAAGGTGCTTCCCAAGGACACTTACAAAGATGTGCTTGATTTTTCATCCCAATCACTCCACAGAAGAGGATTTACAGTACACACTTAACATTTTGTGATGAAAATGTTTACAGTTATGATCATCAAAACTCCAGAAATCAGAGAATGTATCTGGACTCACTATTGAAGCTAAAACCTCATCAGAATATCTGTTGTGTTTAGTGGCCATTACAAGCTGACCAGTAAGAAAGATGAATGAACCAAAGGCTGCCAACCTCAGAGACTTCAGTCCTCCACTACGAGGAAGCTGATCAGCCTTGATAAAATGTGGCTGTGCATGAGTCTTGTCTTCTGTTCACTTGGGGGCTTACAGAACTGGTGACAACATTCACCTTGCTGGTGAGGAAACGTCTGTATTTCTAACTGCGTAGTGTAATGAAAAGGCACAGCTGCATCCCCCTTCGAGGTTTCTATTTGCCTCATGAGGAACTCAATCCATCAAGGAAGCAACTGCCTCCAAACAGTTTGTTTAGTTTCATTTGCTCTAGGTAAGGCATAGTCAGAAAAAGACAAATTTGCCAACACTGCAACAATCTAGAAATAAGAAGATGGGTGAAAAATGACAGTGGCTATCAGTGATGGCTCAAATGTCTGTTCACAGTAGGGACTTAGAAGCGACATACATCTATCAGAATTCTGGCACTCAGAAATATCTCTTCTCAAATAAGTCACATAAGATGTCCATTAAAAAAGAAGTCAAATCAAATGTTACAGAAGAGGAAATATCTAATGACATAGGACAGTATAACATATCTCACCCTAGTTTTGCTAACTATACTGTTCCCAGGAGCTGCAGATGTATCCAAAGTCTTTTAGAATGTTTTTAATTTCTCAGACATATATTAAGTAATAGATTATGGCAAATTATATCCAACATAGTTAAACAGTTAGTTAATACAATGTTACATTTTCCTCCTCACTATTTTTTACCTTTCTGAAAATATTTAAAACCTGATTAACAAAAATAAATAATTTTTTGGGGTGAAAAACATTAAATACTTTGTTAACATATTGGCACTCATAGCTTCAGCTTCAAGTGTCAGATATTTTCTACAAAACATGCTGGAAAAACATGCAAGAAAATATTCAGTACTATATTCAATACAGCTTTATTCTGCACCTAGTTTAAGGATATTAATTTATTTAGGTAATGAAAGATACTGTTTTTCAAATTGAGACGTTTATTTTACAATCATATGTTACAACCAGCTTAGCTAGTTTCCTCTAATATTTTTCTAGAAGTTTTTCTTTCATAATTTGTTTTGAAAACGCTTTTTGAATTATTAAAAAAGAAAATAAATAAAAATAAATGCTTTCAGAACAAGAGACCAGTATAAAAAACCTTCTTCATTTTAATGATGCTTTGTTAATTTTTTTTTTAACTAGAACAGCTCTAGATAAAACATATTTATGTATTAGGATATTCACATTTGACCCGTAAGTAGTATTCTTGCTGGGTGACTTAATGGAAGTTTGGTGTATGCCTATTGTGTTGTGGTATGGAAAACTGCTGTTCATGAACGTACAGCTCATTTCAAACGCGTTTACCTGACCGGTTCACAACGTGCTTAGTTAAGCTACAGAGCCCGCTTACGCACGAACTCAGAGGTAATGTGGCAAGTGGGATGAGGCAAGACTTTAACAACATGTCTTAATCCCTGTGCTGCCTGAAAGATATAAATAAGATAAAGGAGAGGAAAAGTTGATTCAATCTTTTAACAAAACAAGGCTTCTTTCTCTCTAGATTGCATATCGATTACTTTGTAGAGTAACAAAATACAAAGCTTCTTTTAATGATTAGAAAACCTTGTTTCTGTGCAATTCAAGAGTAGGGCCTAATGATTCATAAATCTGTCACACAGTATTGGGTACAAATCAACATAAGATATGACATAACTACATGTAACATGGAAAAAAATCTGCACTTTGGTGCACAGGAGAAACAAACTAGTATGAACACATTTAGTCAGGACCAGGATAAACATCTTATTCTACATGTTTTAAAGTGTTTTACCATGCAGTACTACAGTTTTTCAAATTTTAAGTTTTGCATTCAGATACGACTTCACTGATAAATGAAAGAAGTTAAAGTGGAAGGGGCAAAGAAATTACCTCTTTTCCTTTTGCTTCATGTTCATGTTTTCCTTTTGCTTCACATGCCAGACCATGTGAATAGAGCAGGTTGCAATGCACAAGCTGTCTTTCATCAATACCATCTGCATCCATCGCAGCTGTTTTAAATCTTACATTAAAACAATTATTGGAAGATACTAAAATTCACCTATGAGATAATTAATCATAGTAGGTTAGACCAGCTTGGTCCACTGTGTTCTATCAACAGAAGCATTTTGCAATGATCCATTGCAGCACTTCCAATCCAGGTGACATTATTTATACTATGAAGCAGTAGCAATAAGCTTTCCTGGTATCTAATTTAAGAATATCAAAACCAGATCCATGTTCTTTATCCCAAGGACATTGTGGTACTATTAAACTAGTCCCATGTCAGTGTTTCTGTCAAAAATATCACACTGAGACACAGTGTGATGCAATGCCCACTTTCCTCTGCTCTGAATGCAGGAGTGAAAACAGTGCTCACAGAAAGCTAAGTAATAACCAAACAGCCAAAGAAGTTGTATGTTCACACTGAATTATGCCACTTAAGGAACTTCCCTCTAGAATTAGTTGAACATTAAATATCCACCCTCCATTAAATGCTATGGCCCTAATTCGTTTTATTGGATTAAATGCACCTAACTGGCAACATACAGCTGAAAAGTTCTACGCTTGGCGAAGTTAAGTGTTCAAGCAGTCATGGTATTCATACTCTCTAATATTTGCCAAAGGTTTCTTACTATTTCACAAAGTCAGGTGCTTAAGAATGGGATAAGTAAAAACTAGAAAACTGGTACTTTTAAATAGACATCAGAAAATGAAGAAGGAAGAGTCAAATATGGAGTTCAGTATCGTAACAGTACTGAGGAGCTTTATGCAGGCTGTAGAAGGTGCCTTAAGCCAATAGGCTGGAAACTCTGAATGTTGTCTCGGCAGTTTCTTTCCAAAGCTGAAGGTCACTCCTTCCTTCAGAAATGCCCCTGTCATCATCTTACCCAAAGTGAACTTCTGTGAACACCCAGCAGGGATGATCACGTGAAATCCTATCCACCACCTGAGGAAAATGGTACATACTCAGTTTCCTATGGAAGCCGTATAACAGCTATAAAGCACAGTTAAGCCAATAGCCTTGCCAGGTTTGTTCAGATGGAGTTCCAGTTTTTGCTCCAATAAATCCACGTTCAGGATCACAATTATTCCTATTCCAAAGCCAACAGTTGGCATTTCATAAGAGTGAAGCAATGTTAGTGCTGTTGTCTCTCTGTGTAGAGTAGGACTTTGTGCTGTCATGACTAGGACAAGACAAGGTGATTCCTGGGAATGCCAGCACATCATCTCTGCTTTTGGTATGTCCGTGGCTGAGGGGCATCCAAGCAGGAGAACCTTACAGTTACATCTCTGTATTTTCAGAAATTAGATAGAACTGGTAAGAATACAGAACACAGAAAACCTCTAACATGAAAGAATAACAACAAACATAGCTGAGAAGGTGGATCAGGTAATCCTGTTTCCAGAAATATCCAGTGAATTTGGAAGCTTGCTTATCAAATATGCTGTACATTATTATGAAAATCAGGACTGTCATTTAAATCAGTAAATGTGCTGTCCACTGTTAGCCTGTCGAGAGTTTGCACCTTTCTGTCATGAATCTGACAATTCTTGGAGCCATTAGATCAGACAGGTCCATGAAGATGATTTAATAGAGTAATATATTTTAAAATAAAATTAATTTCAGTATACTTTATTGGCATCTAACTCATGACCAGAAGCACCTTAAACACGGATGTTCACAGAAAAATATTTTGCTTTGTATTAAAAATCCAAATAATTTCACTTTTTATGTTAAAAATGTAATGTATTTATACATAATATTTCAGTTTACAGCTACAAAATAGTAATAGCAAATTATGAAAATTTCTTGATATTGCTGCAGCTGGAAACGTAAGAACTTTACATAGTTTGTTTCTTTGTAATTTCACAGAGTTTAATGGATTGAAAATACTCTGTACTTGTTTTTAAATCACTCATCTATCTCAGAACTACTATCACGGTGTAAATCTACTTGACAAAGGTTTCAGCCTGCCCAGATGTGAAATGGTGCGTCAGAATGAAAAACCGCTATATTTCATAGGATTGGGTATTTGGCTTTCTTGGACAAGAGATCTAATCAGCTCACTCAGGTTCCCCTAAGGGAGGTTTCAGACAGTCTCCATTGTGTAGGAGGGCACCCTGGCTGCGCACTGAGATTAGCCTGCAGAGATTTTATGGGCTTGAGAAAGAAAGGTAAGCTCCCTCCTGCTGCTGGTAAACACTATTATTGTTCTCCATTCCCTGCTGAATGGCACAAATGCAATTCTGCAACGTTAATTACTGCAATAATGAAAGAAATGACACAAAATGACAAGGAATGTGCTAATTCAGTAAGACTCAAGTCATTGACATATTAGTCCCTTTATTGCTTGTTGTTACTTTCAGGCACGTACTCCTTTACTCATAAATACTGAGTGGATTCTGGGGACTTAGTATTTAAATAATAAATCAGTAAAATATAGATTAATATGTAAGAAGTGGTGCCTAATGATCTTTTAGAAGCTGCCTGGTCAGTACCAGAACACAGAACATGTCTGATGAAGTACATGAAAAAAGGACTTAGCCAGCCTTGCAGGACTTGCAAGCTGCTTCCTTTTCAATGTCCAAAAATGAAGACTTGCTAGAATGTTATTTATGTGCTAACCAGGAAGGAAAGGGGGGCAAGTGAATAGGCTGCACCAAAATATTGTATTTTTCCCCTGCTTAGACTGCCCACAGTACCACAGAGGAGATGAGTGATATTAATTTTTTTGTGAATGTCTTACATGTAGCTGCAGATGACAATGTGTGAATCTGTGTTTGGAAACTGCTTGGAAACCACAGTCCTGTGAAACTCAGAGTGACAGGTCTCCTGTAGCTGCAGCCCTGTACCGGCAATGGGGAGCGCGAGAAAGCCTGGGCGCAGAATCAACCCTCTCTCAAGGTCTCGGAGAGAAGTCAGTGGGAATATTTTCAACTCTTTCTTCTCAAAAGGACCACTGCACTTTGGTAACATTCCTGTTTAAAACCCACGTATACACTGCATATGTAAATTCCCTTATAGAAGTCAAGCACTGCCTAATAATAATGCACAAAGAAACAAATTCTTCCAAAGAACTGAATAAGAAAGCAAAAGAGTCTTGCATGCCACAATATGTATCCCTAAAATCACGAAAAACAGGACCAGTGGGAATTGCTAACAGTTTCAGCTGCAACACTGAATAATCTAAGTAATCCTTTTTCTATTGAACCAAAAGGAAAAATGAAAAGACTTTCATTGAAATACAGTCATAAATTCCATCCATAAGACTTTTCCTGCAATTAAGTTACATTTACTGATCCACTACTCCCTTAAAAGGAGCATTAACACAAAGACTTCAATTATTCATGGTCAAACAAAGTTGATTCTATTGCTTCAGTCAAAGCGGCATTCTCTTTTACTGTGGTTATTTCTGTAGTATCTTCAAAAAGGGCACGCAGTCTGTGAAGACATGTAAGTTTTTCAGTAAAAGCTATTTCTATGGTCAATCCTAACTTCTTACATTTAATACTTCTGCCATTTGCTCCTTTCATGATGAAATTTTCTGGGAGTTTTTGTCCCCTTCATCCTTTAAAGGGTAAGCTGATTGAAATTCACCATTTTTTTGAACCTAGTTCCAATGTCCTGAGAAAAAAAGTTTTTCTCTCTCTAAAAGAAAAACCAAGAAACAAAAACCACAGGTATTTACTGTTATGGAGAACTTATCAGTGAGGAAAGAAACACAGGGACCTCCACAAAATGAACTCTGTGGAAGAAAGTTTGTGGTTCTTGTGCTGTCAGCAGAGGGCTTAAAAGAGCTGCAGAGGGTCTAACATCTGAGAAGAGCTGTACCTACTTCTTCTCCTGCTAAAAGCTTCTGCAGTACTCACCACTCACTCTTCCACAATTCCCAGCTGCTGTCCATTTCCGCTCGTGATGCCATCCCCCAAGAGCTGGCACCCCCTGCTGCTGCTGATTGCTGCCCAGCTTCAGTCTGAAATACCCTAAGTGCAACTGCCTTAATTAAGCTGTGGAAGTATGTGTTTTAAAGGTCAAGGGTTCCCAATCAATCCTAGGAATTTAAGAAGGGGATAATATTGCCCAAAGACACTAAGCAAAACTTGATCTTCTAGAGATACTTGTTTCATTTTCAAAGGTCGAGAATGAATACAGATGCTCGATATTCTTTGGTATAAGAAAATACCAGGGATACATTTCTGTGACTCAGTAAGAAGGCTGGCATATGATCTATCAAATGTAATGTTAACAGGGAGAGAAATGCTTTCCTCAGTAGACCTCCCTAATAAGCACAACCCTGAAAGATGACAGGATGTTACAGACTCAAACTGTTGTGTATATATCTGTTTTCATGTAAAGGTGCTACAGACTGACAACTGATTGAGACACATATACATAATAACATAAATACTTTTCAAAAGGTAGTAATTTGCGTCTACAATGTCATGCTCTCTGAGTCATGTCTTTCAAAGACATGGAAGTTAATGAATGCCTACCAGGAGTAAAAGAATTCTGACTGACCATCTGGCAGGTGTCAGAGGTTTAACAGATTTAAGTGTTCCTCTTTTGTGCTGACACTAGGTATCATAAAAAAGTGTAACTGAAACAGAAAATAACACCTAATATGTAAGAGGTAGGAAATTGTATCTCAGAGATACTGACAAATACTGAATTGATATCTGAATTTATAGATGTTCCTCTTTTAAGATTTCGTTGCTGTTTTGCACAGAAAGTCTTGAACGGAATGAAGACTAAAAATCCAAAAGGCATATTGTTTCTTTGTACAGAAATATTTAGAGACTACAGTGCCTGGGAATTATAACCACAGGATTCAGCAGTAAGCCTTAAAAGTTTAGGTCCTTATTAAAAAAAGCAATTATGTTTTCAATTTTTTCCTCAAACAAGAGATTACCTTGATGCACTACAGCTTCTTGTCTTCAGACAAGGGACAGAAAGGTCAGGAAGCAATTAAGGTGTTAAAAAACCCCCAAATCCTAGCCTGCTCTAAAGCATTGTCTTTCTTCTCTGTTCAACCCATGTATTTACGAAACTTATCACTTAAGTAACACCTACTTAATGTACCAAGAAATGTAATAGTGGATAGAGATTTTTTTTGGCTTTGCTCCCTTTGGTTTGAAAAAGAGGAACTGAAGATGATTATGTGGGTTGGGCACTTCAGTCACAAGTTGCTTACATGCATGACTCCCCTTAGAAATTTCTCTTTACTTCATTATTTTTGACTCACACATCATTGACACATGGCCTGTGACAATAGGAGACGGCAAAGACCATGAAGAATAATTTTGGAATAATTCATTTGACAACTATGTTTGTGGGAAAGAACATCAGTAAAAGTGCTGTACAGGTATTGCAACTGAGCCTTTTCATTACTTAAAGAGCAAAAAGCTTAATTAATTTTTGCTGTAGGGCATCTCATGTTTGAATAGTTATATTTAAGTGACATGCCAGCTTTCTCATGAGAAGCTTAGAAGGTCTCCTCCTAGATAATTAATTATAGCTTTGGAGTCTAGTGAAGAATCACAGGAAAAATAGTATTCAACTGAAAAAAAAAACCACATTGAGGAGAATTACACAAGGACTACATGGATTACAAGAATTTACCAACAGCATTGTGTGTTAGCAGTATATTCTAATAAATTGCTTTTATTTTTGCACATTTAAAGATGGACCTTGTTAATAATTAAAAAAACCCCTAAAACCCACAACCCTTTGACAGAAAAAGTCACTTTGTCATCTGAAAAACTGTTTAAATATCAATAACATTTCACCACAAAATCAGCCTAATTTTCTGCCAGCCTTCTTAAAAAACCAGGCTGCCTGGAGGACACAGGAATTTACAATGCACAGTTGTTCTGTATTGCATTTCTATGGAAGAATTAAACAGAATTCTGCCTTTTGGATGGTACAAGGTAAATTAATGTCCCTATCTGCTATCAGTATATTTAGGAGTAATACCACAGAGTAATTTAAGTTGGACAGGAATTCTGAAAATCAGTCATCTAATGCTTCTCAAAGTCAGGTCCAATTATACCAGCATGGTCAGGAGTTTGTTGAGTTCTGAACATCTCCAAGGATGAAGATTCCACCACCTGTCTAGGCAACCTGTTCCAGTATTTGACCATCCTTTGTAATAGCTAATTGAGTTTTCTAGTGCTCCATCTGGTGTCCATTGTTTCTTAGGCTATTGCTGTGCACCTCTGAGAGGAGTCAGGCTCTGTTGTCTCTGCACCATCCCATTTGGTAGCTGGAGACTACAACAAGTTCCTCCTGTAAGTCCTCTGCTATTAAGGCTGTACAAGTCCAGTTCTTTCCGCCTCCCCTTCTACATCAGGTGCTTCAGCCCCTCACCACCTTGGTGCACCTCTGTTGGACTCACTGCATTATGTCAATGCCCTTCTCGAACAAGCCCAAAACTGGATCCAAGACTCCAGATGTGACCTCCCATGTGCCAAACTGAAGGGAAGGATCACTTCCCTGCATCTGCCGGCTATCCTGTTGGTAATAACCACCCAGGATGTGGTTGGCTGGCACATTACTGACTCATATTCCATTTATGTGTCTACTGGGACCTTAAGGTCTGTTTCTGTCAAGCTGGGGTTATTCCATCCTGGATGTGGGACTGCAAGTGCTTTTGCTGAACTTTATATGGTTCTTGTTGACCCAATTTCAAGCCTGTTGAGATCCTTTGAGACCTTTCCCTCCAGTGCATACACTACGCCCTCAAATCTGGTATAGCCCATGAACTTGCCAAGGGATGACACTATTCCAGCCGGACATGGCATTGTTGATCATGTTTTGTTCAGGTGGGTGTGTCACCCACCTTACAGTCTGTATCTCACCAATTTGTCTATAAAGATACCACAGGAGAAAAAACTGTAAATACTTAATATTCCAACTAGAATCTTGCCTCAAATAACTCACCGTCCTTCTAGATAATACAATTTATTAATTATTCATTGATAACAAACAGGATAGTACGGCAAATTCAGTTAGGGATTGAATCATATAAAGTATCTATTACAATCCACAAAATTAGTATCTGCATATGGGAGCCGTTTCATAGGAAATAAAACTTAAGGTTTCTATTCACATAAAAATATATGTTAGATAAACCCTAGACTTCAGGAAACCAGTTATTCAGAAATGACTGTACAGATAGGTTCGTGAGCCAAAAGTTTGTGTGGTTTTTTCTCCAGTGACCAGCGGTTAGTCTAATAAAAGATTATTACCTCTGTTACACACTTGGCCTCCCTCATTCACGGAATGGTAATTTTAAACCTGTGATATGCAATTGCCAGCATTTTTACCTCGCTCTCTCAGATCTAGAAAAGGGGGAAAAAAAGGAATCTGAAGCTTTTCTTCAGAGCAGAGGAAGTATTACCGTGCTTCAACTGTTGTTTGGAAAATGAAGAAAAGTATATCTGGGGATCATAAGCTTGATATAGCTCAGTATTATATAGTAAATAATTATTGTTTATGTCCAGGTTAGAAAAAACAATCAATTTAAGAGATATTGTCAAGGAAAAAGGAGCTAGGAAAAAGGTGCTAAGAAGAAGGAGCTTTCTCTTAAATGAAATCTGAGCAACATTTTCAGTATGCAGTACTTAAAAGATCTATATTTACGTTATACATCGAAATGTACCGTATGCAGTCAGGAGTGCTTTGTATTAGAGAACTTGTGTATAGTCACAATAGATGGTGGAGTGGAATAAACAAATAGATGTGTTCTTGGAAGCTGGGGCTTATTTTTATGCAATTAAATATGGCAAGTTACCCATTTCCCTGTTAAACACCACAAGGTTCTATTTTTATTATTACATTGATGTAACTACACTGCTATCTAGTCCATTAATCAGTGCTGATAATTAAGATGTATTTTATTGCTTCTCGAAAGTATTTTTAATGCCTATTTGGTTATACAAATGACATCAAGAGATAAACTACAAATCAATTCTGGTAAGAAATTTTTTTTCCAGCTGACATGATTTTCCTTCATAGAAGGTAGGATATAGTTTGGTACTAACTCATGTATATTTTAAAAATTTCCATTAGCCAGCATAGTTACAAGGAATGTGGCACAAAACACAGAGTCCAAGAAAAACAATATAAAGAAGCCGAAACATGCATTAATTGGAACACTCTGAATAACACGTCCTTTAACTGCCGAGATTATAATGTGTACAACACACTAGTGTTTATTTATCTTTTAAAGTTCAAATATATGTTAGCAAAAGTATTGCATGCATTATTTCCACACATTTTATTCACATGACAGATCTAGAAATTATTTTGTGAAGCATAAGATTATTTGACAGTTAAAAAAGAAGCAGTTAAAACCAAAACAGTTGTTTGCTTTTATAGTAAAATGGGCATCATTATGGCAAAAATAACTTTCTTTAATGAAAAGCTCCCCAAAGGATTATTTTTAATAATTTTGGAAAAATGCTATGGTGATGTTTTCTTCTGCAGTTTCTTGTACCATACAGGTGCCTCTTTATTTGTCTGTAAAAGAAAGAACATTTAGTTGTGAGACAGTGAACACCAGAAGAAACACATGCAATCTACACAAGGCTCCTTCCTTCCTATGTAGTTCACAGTTGAGTTCTTTGCTTAAATGCAAATATGAAAAACAAGACTATGCATTTCAAGTTACTATTACAGCATACTAGTATTAAAACTTCCCCATTTCCAGGTTATAAAAATCAGATTATATGGTAAAAACAAAATTATTTTTTAAAAAATATCTGTCACAATGTAAACAAGCGTCAACTGTGCCATAAATAGGTTTCATTTGAAATAACATCATCTGAGTTTTCCAGCCAAGAAAGGAATGGATCTTAGAAAAGAGATTTTACGTGTGCCAAAATTGACCAACATTTCATGCAGAAATATAGTTCTTAAAAATTATGATTGAAAATAAAATAATTCAGTAGTTTTCTGACTCTGTAAAAGGTATTTTAATTGCAGAGAATGATCTGTGAGCAACTTTTCCTTGACTTCATAATCCTATGGGTTACTGCTACATAGTCAGGATTGCTTGTGGCAAATTCAGTGGTGGTTTGTACAAATAAAATAGTTTAAGCTTTAACAGAAATAAATCTAATCAAGTGGAGGTGGAACAAGGTATGGACTATTCTGCTTCCAGGGTTGGCTATAATCTCTTGAGTTAGTGAGCACTGTCTCAGTCTGTTGTCCATAAACTTGTTCCTTTCTAGTTCCATTTTTTGACTGTTCTCTATTCATTCTTTCCTCCAAAAGGCATTCAATTAAAAAATCTACTTTATTAATTTTGAAGTTTTCAGTTACAAAAACAAGTCCACTCTATTTGTGCAAGCTTTTAGAATTCTAGAAATTGACCTAAATTGGTGGGATTTTTGCAGGACTACTGATCTCTTTTCTAATCTAAGAAGAAAACCTGTGCCATCTGCCCATTTTCAGTTCCCTACTCTAAAGTCTGTGAAGACTAGAGTTTTTCACAGAGAAATTGGTTACAACTTCTAAATGCAAACACAGTTTTTCTGGATTCCTACACAGTTTCTATATCCCTAAGGAAGACAGGAGAGGTCACGCCCAGAAACCCTGGATCATCTACACAAACTGTTTGCTTATGTTTTGGATCACTGAATAGCTCCGTCAAAGACAAAGTTTGGGCAGTATGATTTAGCACTACCAAAAGGACTATGGATGAGACAGCACTGGATAAGCCTGTATTTAGACTAATAATACTATTCAAGCAAATTTTGAATTCCTAAAATACCCCAATGTCCTCATATCATGTCCCAGACATGCTACCATTTCCTAATTTTTGTGTTATAGATCCAGTACCTGGTGTGCTATAGGAAAAACCTCATATTGTTTAAGACACTGAATGCTAAAGTCTCCACCAGGAGAAAAAGAAAAAAGACAAAAAAAGACAAAAAAGGAAAAAAAGAGTTCTCTTTGGACCAAATCAGCACATATGCTATATACAGCGTTGTTACAACCAGTCCACCCCAGAGAAAGATAGCATTATGAAGTTTGTAAATAAGAGTCAAGATTTGTTTTGTGATTCAGCACTGCAACTTGGCTATCTTGAATCTGTCAGTTCAGACACAGTCAAAGTCAGAAACTTCTAAACCATTTTCATGAAGCTTTCCAGTACCAGGGGCACTAAATCTGAACTGGGCCACTTCAAATATAAAAATCCAAGCTTTTAGTTTCTGAAGGAATAAAACAGGGTTTTGTAATATTGGACATCCTTAGCAACAGAATCAATATATCAGATATCAATACTGGTGGTCTATTTTTTATATATATTTAGATACATACGCACCTACACATTAATATACATGAATATAAGTATACAGAAATACACCTATTTCCTCACTCCTGCTTCTCAATATAGATATGCACAAACTCCATTTATACACAGTCATGGTGGATTTAAATTAGCATACATGGTCTGTGAATCCCTACAACTATTAAAATTTTGCTAACCACTCTTAAGTATTGTAATACAACAATGGCATTGTTTTTTTAAAAAGACCTGGTTTGCTGTGTAACGAAATAGCTAAAAGACATCATAAACTCTAATTTTTCTCTTCAACATTGACTGTTTCCATATTAATTATACATCTAATTGAAGGATAAATCCACTTTTTTTTTTTTTTTAAGGTGAGGAGAACCATCCTCCTCACTCCAAGTTTTGGCACTTACTCTTATCATAGTACTTACAAATAAGGTAGGCTTAGGTGTAAATATATTTTCTTCTTCATGTTCTGGCAGCAGTTTTACCAAAGGGTTTGGTTTTTTTCCAGTTGCATTTTTTACATCAATAAAAGACTGAGGTAGATTTTGTTCATAGCGTTTACCATGTAGATTAATTATAATCTGCTTCATTGTGGCTAGTTCCTATAAAACCACAAAAGAACAATGCTAAGTTATTCAGTTAAATTGCATTTCAACCTATGAAATATTTACTTGTTAATAATGAATTTATATTCACCAGGATGTGGATCAGTAAAACTAAAAAAGAAGAACATATACTTGCTATAATTAATAAGATTACTACTTGGACCCTAGCAAAGTAAGAAAATAAAATAGGCACAGAGCATTTATACAACTCAAATTTTGTCTTGCTTAAAGGCTGTAAAAGAGAACATTTACTGTGTAGTAAGAAACACACTATCTCTTTTAAGTTAGACTTCCATTGCATTTAAAAGAATTCTTTTGCATTTATTTTGTCAGGCTGAGGGAGTGTACAAATCTAATTTGAATGACTGTAACAGCTTGTACTTTTGAGCACTAGGTCCTGCACAGAAATATATGTCTTAATATCCAGATTAGAAAAGAAAAATAAATGAAAAACCTTTAGAGGATGTACAGCAAAAAGAGGATCAGAACGGAAAAGAAGTTTTGTGAAAAATGAAAGTTCCAATGTGGAAAAAAGAACGACAACATATAAGAAATGCAGACTTTTTCTGGATATCCTAATAATTTGCTTTGAAAACAATTTGAATTAAAAAAGTAATCTTTCCTTAATACTTAGCTGAACAAAACAGTTTATTCAAAATGTACAGTAGAGTGAGAAAGGAAAAAACAAAGCACTTTCTGAATTTAAGTGGACATCTTCTTTTGTCATCTTTCACCACACCTACTGCCTAACATTCCCCCTCCACCCCATGTAATGGGTATGATTACTGTAAAATAAGTTACATAATTTAAAGCATTAATTATTATTATTACTACTAGTAGTATTATTTAGAGCATTCATTCTTGTAGAATTAGAACAGCAAGATCACTAGAAAAGTCTTTCAGTGTAAATTTTAAGATGATTTTCCATGTCTTAAAATATTAATGTTTTTGTTTGCTTGCTTTTTAAAAATGGTGTTGCCTTCAATAAACAACACTGTTACTCTATTAGCCTTATATATAATTAACATTCTGTCTTATCTGTCAACCAGAAAAGGATAATTCATGCTTATAGCTGAATGACAAACATTTTTTATATCTTACCTATTTGTCACAAAATTACATTGATCCACATTCTATTTTCAATGAATTATCAGTAATAAGTTAAAAAAAACCTCTCAGCCTTTTAAAATACTCTTGCTATATACCTTCTCTCTGTCCACTGCTGCCTTTAATACAAGAAACAAAAGTCAAAAGAAACATGCTGTAGCCTTTAAGTTGTCGAACACCAACTCAGTTACATGAATGGAAGTTACACTCCACAGACCAGCTTTATCGAGTGTACAAATTGTTCTTGTATCTCAGTCATTTAATATTAACTATTTGCATAATTCAGCCATGTGTGGTGGCATGTTGAAACAGCATGACTGCAGAGCAGCTGTTTAAAAGGACTGCATAGTTGATGCCAACATGTTTTTCAAAGTTGTAAACTCTGCAAAGATGTTGCCAAAGCAACACATAGACAGAATTTCTTGATGAAAATAACTCAAGCAAGTATACAGCAAACAAACACACCATCACAGGAGATTAAGTTGTACATAAACAATGTTTTGACATTAGCAAATGGTGTTCCTATACTTGAACCGTGTTATTCTGTGGACCAAATAGTTGCACGTTCGAACAAGGCAAAACCCAAAAACTGTCACACAGATTTATTTCAGAAACAGAGTGTAAACTTGTATGTGTAGGGTCAAATTCTCTTGTGTCAAGATCCACTTGGCAGTTTAAAGTCTTCTCTACTTAACAGAATCTGTCCTGTACTTGACTGCACTGTCTGTTTTCAGATTTGGAATAGGCTGTGGAGAGTCAGCTCTCACACAAGCTTCCCTTGTGACAGGAGGATTCTCTAATGTGAAGCTATAGGAAGGAATGACAGGGAGTGGGGATGAAAAATTAGTCCACAACGAAGAAGCTATTTTGACATCACAGCCAAATTTATCATGAGGATTTAGCTAAGGTTGCCTTAATATTTGTTCTAAACCTCCTCCACATTTAGCAAGAAAGACCTTGAGAAACTTTGCAAAATAAATAGCACAAGAAACACCGAATCCAATAGAATTACTGGTATGTGTACTGCTAAACAAGGAAAGAAAATTGGCCCAACATATTTGCAAGAGATTTGTTGTTTTCAACAAAAGAAATACTGAAAACAAAGCTCTGTCTTGAACTGCAGTAATTTTAACCATCTCTTTAGATTTCTCTGCTCCCGAACACAATTCTTACCTTCACTTTTAAGTTCCAAAGAAAGAGTCATTAGCACTACCTGCTACTGATGGCATGCTACCTTGATTCTATGAATATTATTTTCTAATCCTAAAATCCAGCAAGTTGGTCTAGAAAGCTAGTAAGGAAAAAGCAGCTCTGGAGATTGTATTTAGCAGAAATATGTGAACTTGTTCCAGTGGGAACAAGATCTTACAAAAAAAGGGGAAAGTAGGTAGAGGGTTCAAAGGAGATGGGAAGAATCTTTTGTGTAGAAAGACATGTATTAGTTTCAGGATAAGTTGAGTAAAGAAAGATGTGAAGAGAAATGGATGATTAAAATTTTTATATTTTTTACTGTCAAGTCCATGTTTCTGTGTCCAGGCAGAGCTGTGCAAATTGTGTACTAACAATATTCCCTTCAGTTACTCAGTGCACTTAGAAAACAGTGTTGCTAAAGCTCTGCATTTCCCAATTTCTCTGGGGAAGTATTTAGTCTTTGCCATGCTGGCTCCTGGACATATAAGCCATGCTATGCAAGCTGTGTGTCACTGTGTTGAGGCTTCCAGGTCTGAGGGCTTTGGCTTCGGAGAGCTAGACAGCAATCCTTCTTGGGAGGATTATGAGTACCAACACCTCTGAGTGGATTTACCCAGCTCCTCCCTGGGCTGGCTTTACACCTTTGGTCTCATTGTCACAAACTATGGGAACACAAGCACCCACTCACCGCTTACGCAACATTCTGTGGGGACGTGGCAGTGCGGATACATGGGAAACAATGCAGCTGGCAAAAAAAGGTGGGTTAAGATGACAACAAGGAAAAAATTAACCTATGCAGCTGGCACAAAAACAGTGCTTATGTTCAATTAGTGTCATCCATACAAACAAGTATCAGGACTGTATTATTTAATATTTTGAAAGCTTGTCCACAGCAACCTGATGAATTTTTGTTAAGGATGCTGCTCTGTGTACCAGCACAAGTCCCAGTAATCAAAGCAATGAGCTATGTGACACATTAAGTGGGATTTCAACTGAACTTAAAACACCGAAATTGCTGTATCTAAACATAAGTATCTAACCACAAGCTAAGAATCTAATTTTCCATTATGGACAATGCAGCTTGGAAAGTGGCTCCATTCAGAAGTGGGACACTATTGGTGTTGTAACATTAGCCTTGCTGATTAGGCTGCTGTTAACAATACAGCACAGAGAGATACCTCATTGCAGACACCTTCATTTTGATACCTAAATTTAGTTGTGATTAGCTGAATCCATTTCTCACCTCACTCTCCTTATCATTTACTTTTCTCACGCTTCTACTTCACCTAAAACAACTTTCATCTTGACTAGCCAGTGTGCAATCATAAACTTCCCCTTGCATAAAGATTTGAAGTATCAAATTACTTTCTTAAAAAGAACTGTGTTTTTAGAACAAGCTTTCACACCACAGATTATCTACTTGGTAAGTTTTCCGAAACATACAGAGATTCATACTTTAGGACAATCTAACATCCTGTATTCCACTTATGCATATGAATTAATATTTAGTAAAGATTACTTGAACTGTAAAAGAATACTTGACAATTCTGCATACATAACCAGAAAGGAGTTGGAATTCAAAGTGAGTGATTAGAATGAATGGACTGAGAACACAGGGAGTGATGTAGCAGGAGGTGAAGTAAGGTAACATGTATTGCATTGTAAATAGCATCAGAAGAAACTACTTGCTTACTTCCATTTTTTTTTGGTAACTTATGTCCAACAACCTTAGTTAAAAATAGCAAAAGCAATTTTGTGTGCCAATATACAAAGGGAGAAGGAGATACAAAGGTTGGACTCAATGATCTTAGTGGTCTTTTCCAACTTTTAGTGTTTCTGTGACTCTTTATTTAGGTACAGACAAAGGATAGACAGCAGTCTTTTCCACGATGTCCATTAATTAAAATGTTTTCTGGTTTGGCATATTTCCCAAATTCTACCTTGCTAATTTATTAGGCTAAATGCTATCAGTGCTGGTGTTGTGGAACTAACTGAAAATCATCAAGCTTTAAAATAGTGTTAAAAGAACCAAACCAAAGAAGTGTAAGTCATTTTTAAAAGGTAAAGTAAAAAAGGGTATTAGCTGCTCATATTACTCATACTTCAGAAAATTCAGAGATTTTTTAATGACGTTTGAGCTTAAAGTAAAAATAAGCTGTAGTTTATTTCAAATAGATTTTACCTGTCTATTATGGATAATTGAAATAGTACCTAGAAAAATGGAGACCAAAGATCAGTTTTGGAATACAAAGGATAAAATTTGATTCCTTCAACTAGCAATGCAACTAGAAGATAAGCAAATGAAAAAGTAAGGCATGCAGCCATATAAAATATAAATGTAGTTAGAGCTATAGATACTATACAGGGAACTCTATTAACATTGGTTTTGATGTCCTTGATACATGCTCAAACATACACATACCAAAAGAGCATCTTACGTTTTCCTAATTCAAAATTAACATAACATTAGGTATTACAACCTAATATTATAAAAAAACCCATGACTTACATCGTCAAAGCAAAATGAAAAATAACCTATCTCATATGGGAAATGATTGAGGCATAAAATGGTGCTCTTTTGTCATGTAATTGATGAAGTATGTGAAAGAATTGCCGACGTTAAGCATTGTAATCAAGTATAGTATCAAGATAGTAATTTCATTTTTTTTTCAGTGAATTGTCAACAGTATAATTTTTAGTTTTTACTGTCTCTGTGATATAACTATAATCAAAGGAAGAAAGAATCCTCTGTGTGCACTCAAAAGCTTGCAATAGCATTTAACATTACATATGCGTATATATAGTTATAATAACTATGTAAATTTATATAAGCAGTTAAAATGAGACATGTCTGTATATCATGCTCTGGAAGCAGATGCAAAATAGCAGTCTCAAGAAAAATTAACTGGCTAACAGGAATCAATTACATAAATGTCAGTTCTTAGGTTCTTATGGCAGGGAAATCTTGCACCTCAAATAACCTCCTTACAGTGATGTTGAAAAGAAGCTTTATGTAGATCAAACCAAACAGTTGGGAATCTGCAGTAGGAAGAGATATTTACCTATGTGGTCTCAAGATAGCTCATTCTGATGGTAAATTTAATGGCTTTTTCGTATCATTAAAATCATAGAAGCAGCCAGTGGGTGTCAGACCCATCTGACTCTTCCTCATGCAGTAAAACCCACAGTTACTGTAGTCAGGTAAATATCCTCTATAGCAAAAGTGACCCTGATAATAGTATGTACTGTTAACTGAACCTTTATAATGACAAGTGGCACTCTACTTTTAGCTCTGCACATCGAATTTAGGAATTCTATATGCAATTTACTATCGCATATATTTATGAATTTACAATTGCAAATTTCACCTTAGATTTTAACTCCATTTTGAAGCAGAGAACTCGTACTGTGGAAGCTGAACAAGAGATTTCTGCCCTAGAAAATGTATCAGGTTCTGGCAGAACCACTGAATTTTGATGACTGGCAAGTGTTCCCAGAGAAGAACACAGCATAAAAGAATAGCACAGAAAACCAATTTCACTGTCAAAATCAGAAAAATCAGCTGAAAGAGGGATAAAACTAGAGGTCTCCTCCCTCAGGGATAGTGATCAAAAGTTAAGGTCTCTCAAAATTTGTGAGTCAAGCACTAACGTGATGATTTTAGATGTGTGTTCTCACTCCCAATCCGTAAGTCTCCTGTACTGTGAGAGCAAAGCATGTATGGTCAGGACCTCCTTTGGAAAACTTGTATTCTTCACTTTAACTGCCATATGGTCCCCATGTGGTTAAACTATAACTCAAAATAAAATATATATCCAGTCTGGAGGTTGACTGTACATCTCCCATGCATGGAAGGGATTGAACAAAAAACTGCTACACAAAAAGACTTAGTGCACCGCAACTTGAGTCCAGAGACTGGACTCTTCTCAATGTGGAAGCCAAATAGTAGCTTTGAATGTAGCAGCCTGGTGACTATTATGGCTGTATTAACTTCTAAAATAACATTAAAAATAAAAACAATAAATATATTAGAACATGCAACTGAGGGAAGATAGCCATACTGAGATGAAAAACATGCTCATGGCAAGTCAGCACAATCTGTCTTCACGTGCATGTTTCCTCTTATTTATGCAGCTATTGCAGTCTTCAAACAAGTCTGCACAGGGAAAAGCACAGTTCAAAAATTGAGGCTATGGGTATGTTGAAGAATACTGACTTGAGAAACTTAAACCAGCATTTAAGAATGTTATACCCATTTGGTAGTGTTCTGTAAAGAGCATATTTTGGAATGATTTCTCAGTCTCTCAAGAATTAAAAGTTCACGTTCAATATACAAAGGCTCATGAGAGGATTCAGAGAAAAAAAAATATACTTCCTATACCTTCTTCTTGATGGAAAATGATCTTAATCTGGAAAAAGGCAGGGCAGGGTGGTTCAGAAGGAACCATCTTCATAGTTGTCTTTCTCAAGGTGTTCATTAGGGTCAAGCTTAATGGGCGTATCAGGTGATGGTAGAGAAAATACTAAGGCTATTGCCCTCTATGAAGTCCTGTGCAGTTCCTTACTTGAATCCCTCTTAGACTCCTACTGTAAAAAGCCTCCTTTGTGAAAGCAAAGGTATGTTAAAAATAAAGTTGTGCCATTCTAAGTTGGAGTACCAATACTAAGTTGGAGATGAATCCTTGTAAGAACTCTGCAGTTTGGCTTTGGAACATGTGACTGGATACTTGGTTGGATTTCCTCACATACATCTTTAGATATCTTCAGTAATAATATTTAAACCTAGGCAAACTAGCTTGTCTGATTCCTCTATATTGCTGTTGGTGAGAAATTCAAAGGTAATATTAATTTTGCTTATTTTAAATGAGGTTATGGTAAATCACACCATAATAGTGCCCATTTTTCTTTCTGATTGCAAATCCCTAGATGATTTTCAGATGTAGATATCTACACTATAGATTTTTAAAATTAGGCAAGATCCATCTCTGCTACTTAGTGACTCGACAAGCAACTTCTCAGATCATCTTTACACTGGCAGTACTTTTTAACAGCACTGGAGTTCACCAGTTAAAATGGAGGTAAACGAAGCTCACTGTAGAGATTCTTGGCATAAACATATTTCTGGACAACAACAAGACTAGATGACTGAAGCAGAACCTGGTTCCACCTTTCAACATATGCAGTGACTTGCATATAGCACTTGAGTACCATACTCAAACTTTGGAGGAAAGCTAGTGGAAGGAGATGGGTCATTACCAAGGAATGAGACTCTCAAGCAAAAGTAGTACCTACAATGTCTCTCCTCTTCAGAAGGGCTAGCCATTCACACAGAACTATTTAACACTGTCCTTCAGGGGTTTTATTTCTGCTAGAGACACACTGCAGAAGACAGCCCATAGCCTGGAATTAATTATCTGTTCCCTTTTTTGCCTAAAAAAGACCAATACCACTGAATTCACAACACTGGAGAGTGAAATTAATGAGGACAAGGTGTGAAATAGGAGAAAGACACTGCAAGAAAGACACTGCAGAAGTGCCATTCTGACATGACAGCAAAATGAAGCAAATGGTCACTCAGTTCATTCCCCTGTTAAAGACTGCAGATTGATAGGAAGCAGTGGCACAACTGGTGCAAACTCAGCTTCAACAGTGCAACTCCCTGAGCTTGTGCCTATCAGGAGAAGAATCTACATCCATAACAGAGCTCAAAGAAGATTTTAACAACCACCTGTGAAATCAAGAAAACAAGTCATTGTTCAATCCTTCAAGTAAGGCAAGAGTGTATTTGACATAGTTGCATCCTAATTGCAGCTGTGCTGGAAATATGAGAAGTCAGCAAGAATTCTGGTGTGAGAATTGCACATATGGTCATCTAAGGCACATGGATACACACTGTAAAGCTGGAAACTGGAAGACAGTATGAAATGTCCTGATCAAACAAATGAACCTGATAACTGGGTGGTGGAAAGATGCCAGACCATATGCAGGATGTTGATAACTTCTCTGCACTACACTTAATTCATGAGTTGTCTATATCCCAGTGCATATAAAAACCTTAAAATGAACGGACAGATCGTGACTATATGGATCTACAAACTACTTCCAGTTTTATAAGGTGAACGCATTAGAACTGTGGCAACAATAAAATGTCTCAGTCACTGCAGAGAACAGCTTCTGTCTTTCTAGATACATAAAAATCTCTGCCTATTTCAGCTGTATCTTAAATTTGTTCTTAACAGTTTAATCTAACTTCTTAATAAAAATAGGAGATAATTTGTCTCATAATTCAGAACTAGCATAGCAAATTCTTAGGGTTTTGTCACTTTTGTATTGTAGATCAGAAATATATTTGTAATTGTTAACTAGGACTAATTCTCCAAATACTATTTTTTAAAATCTGAGCCATTCATTTACTCAATGTTGAATAAAAAGTATACTTTCTTGAGTAAGTACACCTAAAAGGAAATGGATGCTAACATGCTAATATATTAAAACAGCCTTATTTGCATAAATTATTAGGTAGAAGTTGCTGTATTTTCTGAGATGGTAATATTCTAGTTTAATTCTCCCTGTCTTTGTTATTTCTTACAGAATATTTACATTCACCTTCCACTTGGTAATGGTCGAATGCTACCATGAAATGAACAAAAGTAAAATTTTTACACAGTTAGATACGCAGTAGGATGTGACAGAAATATACATAGCCAATACAGGAAAAAAAGAATATAACATGGGTTACATCTTGAGAAAATCTGAACAATTTCAGATTAATCAACAATTAACAATTTCTTGTTTAAAAGTTTATCACTTTAATTGATTCTGGCTCTCTCAAAAGCATATAATTTAAAATACACATGCCAATTCCATCCCATAATCCATATATAAGTTGCTTTTTGCCTATGAAACCTCCTATTTAGTACACGACGGCTTACTGTATACCACTGTGAATAGAAAGATAATGCTTGCAAAAATATACATGAAAAATAGTAACATATTCTAAATAATACAATTCAAAGAAAAGAATCAATGCTGTTAAGTCCTTCTTTTTCCTAAATTCAGTACTATTTGGAATTCAATTTTTATTAAAGCTTGACAGCAACAACATAGATAACAAAAAGATGAGAACTACTGCTTAAGAGCGTATTTTTCTTTGTAAAAAATGAGCCAGAAACTTCTCTGCACTCGTTTAGCAATGTAAATGTCACTTTGTTTCTCCAAGCTTAAAGCTGAGAATAGCTCCGGGGCTTACTTGTGATGCAGAAATGTCCCTGTAATCTACTTAGAAAACATGCAGAACATTAATAGAAACTAGAATCTTGGAACACAAACGTAGCATAAGAAAAATGATAATTACTCTGTGGCTTAACATTTAAAAAGAGAGCTAAGCATTGTACATCAGCATTTTTTTATATAAAACAAGTTGCAGCACATAGATGAGCAGGAAGTCGTTCACTTTAGAAACACAAATAATTTTGACATCAACGTGTACAATCTTTTTACACAGAAAAGAGGGGGAAGAGGCAGAGATAGAGATTGTTTGAAGGCACCTGTTACCAATCACGTCTTTTCATTCGTGCCTTCCCAACCCCTGCAGATACCCCTTCCTTCCCCTCTCCCCAACAAAGCCGTTTTCTCCTTTTATCCACTAAGCTTCCATCCCTGATTAAACACGTACTGCCCTCCCCCTTATGACTCCAAAGCTTTTTATGAGCGTCTGAACTTCTCTCCACCTCTGTTTTTTGCAGATGGCAGCTGTTGCTACTCTCCAGGTTCCTAAATCCAACATATTGGCTTTCTGTCCTAGGTTATTCCTAGTCAATCTTCTTCAGCATAACTTAATTATAGCTAAGGATAGTATTAGCCAGACTTTAAAGTATGACTAATAATGAAATGCTGAAAACTCATCTGGAATTCTCAAGGTCATTGCTGAGATGGAATTAAACTCTGGGCACAGAAAATTTAGCAGTGAGGGGCAGTCCCCAAGAGCAATATGAAAGTAAGAAAGATAAACATGGTAATATAGAAGTGTGTGGTCAAAATAAGGTAAAGCAGAGATACTTCAGGACACCTTGCTTCTCCACAAAAGAGGAAAAAAAGAATAAAAACATCTGACTTTTCTTTCACTCCTGTGGGCAAAAAACCGGGATAACTATTGAGAAGTGCCAGCATTTTTGCAAGATTCTGACATTAGATGAATGCAAGCACACAGACTACTAGATTCTCAAACACTGTGAACATTAAAATTTTGGAACAATCTCCTGGAATCCTGAAATTCACATGGCCATGTTTAAAGTCTAGCATTTATAAACATTTATCTAAATCCTTGGAAACCTTAGCCTGAAAATTTATAGAAGCTCTGAAAAAACTCTTAGAGCCCTTCACAAACTATGCACATCCTAGTATGACTAATTAGTAACTGTTCCTCCTCTTGATCATGTGGACTCTCTCTAATCTTAAACACACTTGGAAAATGCATCTGGCTACCATTTATAAAAAATGAAAAAATAAATCAGAATTTTTACATTTTAAAGATAATGAAATAACTATTTTCTATGCTTAACTTCATCTTTCTCAGCTGTTCTTTTTCTCTATGCTTACTTATTACCTACACAATACTGCCTTATGCTTATCTCCTTTTCTTGCATCTCACCAGACTCTTTGTTTGCTCGGACAAAATAAGCTAGACCTTTAATCTCACTCACGTAAGACCTCCAGCCTGTTGTGAAATTAATCTTTTTTTTTCCCCAGAAAATATGACATAAAAAATACAAAATATTCATCCTACAGATCAAATGAATTTTTTTAAAAATTTACATTATAAGTTTTTAAGATTTAATCTTTGAGAGACTGGCAGGAACTTGGAAAGTGACCTTTTTCAGGAGACGTTGGTTAAAAGTGAATGTAAATTCTACAAATGATACAAAGTGAAAATGTAATTGTTTGTGAAACCACTTCCAAAATGCAATCAGTTCCTATATAAGAAGATGACTTAGAGAAAAGAGTTAATTTGTGTCTAGTTAGGAAAAATAAACACTAAGGAGATTTTCTTCCCAGGCTTTTGAACTGAAACGTGTAAGAAACAAAATATGGCTGTGATTAAGATACTGCATTAGGACACATGAACTCTTAACCTCTTCTGCAAACTGGGGAGTTTTGGACAAAGCACCATTTCTTTTATTTTGATCACTGCTTCTGCAAAACAGGGATAGTGATAGTTTTCTGCTTAACTTGTGGGTATAATATTTGTGAGACAGGTGTTCAGTTACTGTGGTGAAGGACAGAGAAATATTCAGTTAATAAACAGGATTATTCTGACATATTGATAAGAAAGTGTGAAAACCTGAGAAGGGGAAAGAATTACATGGTTGTAAAGGAAAAACATTAGGTTTACTCATAAATGTTGAGTTGTACCTCAGAAGTGGAATGCTCCAATCTGCCAACTGGAAAATAAGTTCAACATAACAGTTACTCAGACAATTAGCATTTTAATATTAACCTGCTAGACTATTTTCAGCAAGAACAGCTCAGTAAGAGTTTTTTATACTTTAATATGTTTTAAATAGAATAAGAACTTGCAGTGCCTAACCAAAATAAATTTAACCTGATTTAGTTGAAGATTTCTACCAATTCAGGTACACATATTTAGATAGATTTAACACTCAATTTGAGTGACACAACAATTTACTGACATAAGCTAACTAGATTTAAGTAAACAAATTGCAGTCAAACTCCATGTGTCTGTAGCCATTTAACTGATTGATATCAAATAGGTTTATTTAAACTACTACTACATGTTTTCTACTTTGTCCCCTAGCAGACAGCCAGACCCTGGTTTCTGGTTGCTAATTTCACTTGAAGAGCTTTGGCACGGTAACACATGAATGTGTCAATAAGGCAGGTGACTAGTTCAGCAAGTTTACATTCTATCACTTGTATGCACAGCTGCTAATGTACGATGAGTGCACAGATGTGTAAAGCAGATAAAATATCACCAGGTTGTCATATCTTCTTACCTGGTGTATAATATTCATGTGCTGATAACTAATCACGTCTGCATAAACAACTGCATTGTAGGAAATGAATGGCTATTGTAAACAGCCTGAATTTGCAGCATTTATGTCATGAATATTACCCTTTTAGGTCTTATGACAATAATTTCATAGTATTAGTTTTAGAGGTTAAAAATTACCATACTGCCAGACTGCATCACATACCGGTGATTTCAAGCAGTTTAAAAAAAATAGTGTAAATGAAGTCCTTTACACTCATACAAACAGAAACTGATCTTAGCACTTGGAGGAACACCTATTAAAGCCTTCTACTGGAGTCTCTTACACCACTGTCTCATTTTTTGTTTTAAGGTCTCCTACAGCATTTCTATTTGAAACACAAAAAGAACATCTCAATTTATTCTACTTGCTCTGCTTTTTTTTTCCCCAAAACCCAGTGGATTATGAACTTCACATTAAAAATATAAACCCCAGATAGTTTATTTTCAAGACTTTAGAACTCAGTTTCTATACTCTGTTTGAATTGGAAAAGCTAAAACAGATTTAATTGTGCAAATTATTAGTTTTCTTTATTATGACACATCTGCATCTTAAATTTCTGAAGAAATAGTACAATGCTATACATCAAAGCATAGCAAATTTATAACCTCTTAAATGTAACCTCAGGAAATTATTACTAAAACTTCTTGCCAAACATCTGAGTGCTGACAGACTGCCCTTCCAAGTTTTCATCTGAAGTTTGAAAGCCAATGGATAAAGTCTAGAATTGCACTTCTGATGTTACAAAGTACTAACAACTGCATCAAGCATGAAAGGCAATGGAATTGCCAGGATCACAGGGCTCATGGTAAGTATTTCTTTTAGTCCAAGGCCGACCGTTGGAAAGAAAAAACCAAACCAACAAACTAGATAAAAGGAATCATGTATCAAGACCTTCACCAAAAAAAAGATTTAGTGGATTCATCCCACTTAACTTTAACACTTAACAGATAAAGGATGGCACAGAAGCTGATGTTCTATACTCTACAGTTTTGGACACAAAATGCCCTCTTTATCACAGGTAAGTAATATTGGCATATAAATATTTCTAATTGTTTTTTTCTTTGCTGGACTCTTTCCAAAGGTCATTCAAATTGCTAACTTAGCAGACAGCAATACACTTTTGTAGGGTTTTTTTGGCCAGGTTAGGTTTCCGTGCAGTGATTTGAATGGTCCTACTGCAGCATTAGAAATGTGTCAAAGCTGCTGCAACAGGAGGAGGGATGAGAAGGATCAGGAGCAAAGGGGTAAGGCAGTGTTATAGCTATTGGGTCGGGCAGTATATATAGCTGTATACTCAGGCATGATGTATAATTTCATCTGGATTTATGCTTTGAAGGAACATCTTTCTTACTCATTCTCCTCTACTCTGACTATACAAAGACACAAGGGCAATGAGTTCCAAATATGAGGACAGGTTAATTAGCTAGTGGGAAGAACCAAAACTACAGGCTGGGGTTGGTGTGGTTTGGTTGTTTGAGTTAAGAGTGTCAATGGTGTAAAGTCCAGCTGATTAAAAGGAGAACACAGACTACAAATAATAATGCCAAAAAAAATTAATCTGGAGATCTGAAATATCCTTTTTTAAAAAAACCTCACACTGTTTACTGGAAGGTTATTAATGGGAGACCCCATTGTTCCTCCAAACAATGTTTCATGCTTTTCTGATGGATCTGGAAAAACAATTAAATAATAATATCTTGACAACACATATAAAATATCTTATTCTAAAACCAACTGAAAAATTTGGCTGCATTAACTTGCTGTCTCGCACTTAGGGGTTTACAAATGGCATCAGAATACTGTGCACCTCATGCCCTTCTGAGAGCTCAAAGAAGACAGGGGCACTGGGAAGGCTTTATTATGAACCTCCAACAACACCATCTCAGCATCATCCTAGATACTGATGGTTCATGATAATGCCACTGAACTTCCACTAACAGGAAAGTTTGCATTTAACCACATGAAGAATGCAAGAAATTTTATCCTACCAGCTGATTCTCAGGGATCTAGATTAAAAAGTTTTCCACATTCATTTACTAATTAATTCAGACAAAAAAAGAAGCAGCAGGCCAAGAAACAATTCAGAATTTGGGCCCAAGAGTATAGTCTAAAAAAAACCCCAACCTTCCTTTTTTCTCCTTCATGGGTGGACAGACACTTTTAAGGCTATGCATAAGCAAATAACTAGTTTTCACTTTGATTTCCCACAGCAAAATATAAGAATCATCATCAAATTAGATGTCTGCATAATTTGAAATAATGAACTATTTTATTGCATTAACATTTAGTGTAATTTTTTCCTGTAATAAAAGAGCTCATGTAAGAATCCTACAGAAATTCTTCCAAGATTCAAAGTATAACTTTCAACTTTCTGCTTCTAAAATTAAAATCTGTGAAAAGAGATGATTAATCATGAATGTAAGTTCTTTATTTTAAAAGTGTATAAAATGTTGTAATTGCCTCCAAAGCAGCATTATGAATCTAGCTGATATCACAAAGAGATAAAAATAAAAAAACTCCCAACCCCTCAAACTTTAACATTCCATTAAAAAGAGTTAATACAGTCTGAGACCACACAGGCTGGAATACCTAAAGTCAAAACTGTACACTTATTGAAACACGTCGCTGGAAGACAGCATTAACATTGTTTTGGCATTTTGCTTGTACTTTTAGCACTTACTTTTAACATATCTAAACTTCATTTTATCTTAACTATGAATATCTTTGGTTTATCTTTTCAAGAATTCTAATGTTTCTACTTGCAAACATGAGAGCAACAAGGTAATTCCTAACATGACATGACAGTTTAGTATGTGCAATGACTAAACAAGGCTGATAGTAACTCTGTTACATGATAGCACGTACCAAACACATAAACCTGTAATTCATATTTTTTTTTTTCAAATTGTATGAATCTGTATTTACAGGTTGCATGTCACTTTTATTTAAAAATGCAAACTGATTCAATGCAGTTAACTGTTTACTAACCTGAAGTGAGAAAATTTCTATTCTTTATTTCTGTCAGCAAGGATAATTACTGGAAAATTGTGATGTTACTGCAAATTTAAATCTTTTATTAAGATGGCAAAGAAGCATAGTCAAAGACTAACTCACTATCCTGTACAAAGATTTCAACACATGAGATAATTGCCTTTTAGAGAAATTCAGAAAGTGTAAAACTACTGGAAGAAGTTTCCATTAGAAGTGAAAAATAAAAGGCTGCATTAGGAATAAACAGAAGTGACAAAAGTTAAACCTACACACAAACACAAAAGCTACTTGTTCTTTTCAAACATTTTCCTGAAACAATTTCAGCTCATATTTTGTTTCTTAGGAGGTTTTTTTGTGCGTTGTACTGGCATTTCATAATTTTCTTCCCTCAAACATGCAACTTCGAATGTTTCTTTTTCAGTATTTGTATTCTTTTCTGCAGAGGTATCTTTAAAAAACATTATCACTGTTTGACAAAACCAGTAGGACTAATATGTCTTATTTTTAACAGATGCAAAACGAAATTTGAGAAAACAGTACTAATTTTGGAAATATTTGATCAATTTCATAACATTCAGGGTATGAGGAACATTGAAGAAGTCTGTTTCAGACTCAAGTATTTGCTTTTCTTTTTCAATCAAGCCTGCCTCCGCCAGCCTCCCTTGATCGCTTGACACAGTTTAAAAATTTGAAATGGTGAAATGACACAAAGAAGCAAACTGCTGCATATCAGGAACAGTTTAGGAGGGTACTTACAGGGTCTAATGTAGTTTAGATGTAAACAATGTTGCATAGCCTAAAGTTAGAAATGTTATCATTTTCTTAAAAAATATTGCAAATTTTTTTAAAATCACTTTCTACTGTTGCTAATCAGATGCAATGCATTCTCACTGATATAACTCTACTAAAACTAGGCGCCCATGGTGTGACTACTTTGCGAGCACAACTAGTTGGCAGCACCCCTGCTTGGAAAAGAAGGAATAGGAACAGGAAATTTTGAAAGAAATTTATTTGAAATTAGGCCAAGGGCCTATCATGTCGGAAGAAACACTACATGTTTATACAATTAAGTCATGTTTCCTCAGAGTATTTTTCATATCATTAATATAAGGATATGATAAAGCACAAATATAATGGTAAGGTTTATAAACTACCTGGAAATGCTTAAATCATAATTAGTTCAGCAAACAGAATTAGTAGTTTTCATTTAAGTTGAGGCTCACTTGGACTCAGCTGTCAGTGAAACTGTTTTGTCTTGGTTCTAACAAAAAGTAGTTTTTTAAGTGTTTGGGAAAGACAAACAAGTTTAGACCAATTCATGACACAGATTTCAGTTTACTGATCTAAGAAGGGAATTTGATGAAAAGCATGAAAAGGAGATGAGGGAATTTTGAAGATGGAATGAGACTTCAGGAGGTGGATAGTCAGTTTTCCATGAAAATATTGTATTAAAATGAATTATAATCCAATCTCTAACAGGATAATTTAGGGGAGTTGTTTTCCTTGAAAGGAATATCCCCATCTTTTCTCTTACCAGTATGAGATCTGAAAGATGTTGTCAAAGAACTATTGATATACGTCTATGATCACTTTCTGAACAGGTAACTGGGCAGGTAGGTCCCATCACTCTGTATATATAACTTGCGTTGCTTTTTCTCATATTCATAATTCTTGATTCGTTGTGTTTTCTCTGCAAATCCTTGCCAAATCATTCAGCAGCTCTGGGAGAAGATTTAATGGCTGCTCAGGTCAGCTTTTGGTTTTGTATCTTCAGCACTCTTTAGCTGCAGAAAATTCTGTGGTATTATTCACATTCTCAGATTCCTGCAGCAAACTTAATTTATTTTCATCCTTTGTTTCAGATATTTAATCTGCAGATTTTCTCTCATATGCCATATTTGTGTCTTAAGATTGTTTAGATAAAAATCTTGACAAGAGCCTTCAGGGTTCCCTAAACGGCACCATTTTGCATACTTTTAGATCTGAGAGTGTATTCCAGTCCAGTAGTGCCCTGATCCTTGCTTGGATGAAACTCAGGTATGTACATAAAAAAGTACTCCGACTCTTCTAGGAAACCTGTGTGACTATCATTTAGTTTCCTCTCCCTAACCCCTATTTTGGAGTTGAAAAGGAATTCAAAAGAGTATTGGAAAAGAATTGAACAATGCTTTGGTCCAGTGTTTGGCTGCAAGAACTGGGGAGCACAGGGAGATCCTGAGGCATACTGTGGCACATGTTGGCCTTGCAGATTACACGTGTATCAATTTCATTGTCTTTATCTAGATTCTTGTTAAATGCTTGCAATCACCAAACACTTTGCAAGGCAAAAGAAAAGAAAGAACAGAGACACTCAATCATCAGAGAGAATTCAGCAACTGAGAGTACAACTGAGACCCTCCCCAGTATCCGACAGACACGGTCACCTGTGTTGTTGAAAATGACACAGACAAGAAAACCCCAACAAATTAAACCAAAGTAAATAATTTTGTCCATGGTTTAAGGGCCAGTAGTGAAAAACTGCACTTATGGTAGCAACGCTAAAAGAGGAAGATTACCTCACGGTCATTTAGAAGTCTCTCCAAATCTGCTGCCATTTGATTCTTGACACGCAGCAAAGCTGTCTTTTCTTTATTTAAAAGACTGGTAAAAAGAGGATAGGAAATGCAGTAATAGCAACAGATAATCTCTTTTAATCTTGTATTCTGGCTGAAACACGCATTTTCTAAAGCTAAATACTGGCAACAATAAAAATCTGCTCAAGTAATTGTATCAAATGATCCTTCTCTATATTCAAGCACTAAAATTTTTATAAATGGGCCCAAATGTACTGATACACATAACATCTTGTTTTAGTCAAACAGAAAAACTATTCAAAGCCTTCATAAAATGCTTTTGGTTTTTTTTTTCCTCTGAAGGGTAATTTAAATGATGAGAATCTTCTATTATCATTTCTTGGTTTCTTCTAGGCAAAATGAGATTATTTTATAAGCAAAGTAAGACTCCTTATATCTACACTTCCGTATCAAAATGTGGATTTCTTTGTTGTATTAGTCAATAGTAGTAGCACACTGTATGAACTCCTTTTATACTACTGTATTTAGAATTCTGAAAATAGCAAATACAAGGAAGAAAAACATCCAGCTCATCCCCTTTTAGCTGTGTAGTTTCTGCAAAAATTGTAGATGTATTTTGGTTATTTTTAATTTTTTTATTCCAACGTAACGCATGGCATCAAGTTTGTCCTATGAACCAAGTATGAAAACTGATGTAGCATGAAGGCATGATTTTATAGTAGAATGTAAAGTTTAACTTTAATCATTCTTTGTTTTCATAGTTCTATAATATGAACATTTGAAATGTTTAGCATACACATTGTGATTCCAGGCAGCATTTCTATAATAATTAAATGTATTTTCATATTTAGCTCCAGCATCAGTTTCTAATATTAAATTTCAGACTAATGCATGCATAACACCAGTATATAATCTAGTTTGTTAAAACAGCCACAGAGATTTTCTTGGAAGACATGTTATACATGCCATTAGCATGACTTAACTAAATAGGTAGTACAATATTAACTTTAACATAAATCAACAACTATGAAAAATGCAATTCTGCATATGGAATGCAAATAGGTAATACTGAAAACAGGTCAGGAGTTCAAAAGCAAATACATTAAAATTTTATAAATGGGGCAATTACATATGTTGCAAACACAAATTATTTAATATTTCCAGTATCTGATCCAGAAATGATCAACAAAATAAATCAGTCTTTAATTGGCCATGTATCATCCGCTTGTTTCAAATAAGCAACATCATCCTTTGCCCCAGAGATTTTCTGGCAGTTCCTTGCAAGCCCTGTATTGTAAATTATGATTGTCAATTTCTTCTAAGCATTCATTAATTCTCAGAAAAAAATGTATGCTTTTGCCAATTTGCTCAGTTGTTTAAACTATTTAAAAGGAAAGTACTAACATTTATGAAAAACTATAAAAATATTTTAATATTTTCAAGAGTTTTATTTTCTGTCGCATTTTTAATCATAATGAAATTGCTTTTTTTTTCCCTTAGGTACTTTTTTTTTCTTGGGTTCACGTGTTGTAACTTACATGTCACTTTTTCTTGGCTTTCTGTATTTCCAAGGAATATTTCTGTATTTAAGAACATAAACTACTCCTTCTAGAGGCTCACAAACTTATTTGAGAAGGAATAATACAAGTTTCTCCATGACTTCAGCAGTGTACTGAATAAGCACAAACATCAGTGTTCATGACTGAACCAGAAGTTCATGTTTGAGGTTCAGTTTCATCTATAGAACAGAACCTATTCTACTTATACCAGTTATACCTTCTGAAACAATATGACATGAGTGATCCAGGTAGAGCAGTTCTAATTTTCTTTGTTTGTAGTCAAATATAGGACACACACTACTACAACATTCAGTAGCACTTGATGTGTTTTCTGTCATACATATTGATATAGAATTACCAAGGCATGTGCAGACTTTAGATTTGGTAGTTTTGCAATACTTGTGCTTTTTCATCATTGTAGATAAAAGGGAATAATTCATGTACTTACGCAAGGATATTGCAAGAGGCATGCACACATTTAACAGAGAAAGAAGTAGTTACCAGACAGAACGATAATATATGACAAGGTTAAACAGAAATGCCTTCAAAAGTTCCATCTTGGGAAAAAGACTGACCATTTCAGTCCCTGGTTTTAAAATGTTCTGAACCAGCATCTTGTGTATCAGCAAAGAGGTTCCAGCTTTAACCTGCCTTACACTCCCACCGAAGAGTAGTTTAACCTAGTCCAGCTTTAGCTGGCAGTGTAACAAATCAGAGAGCAGCTTTACAATTTGTTTTAGCTGACCTACGTGAGAACTGTTGTTGAAGGATCATGCTTCCCCTACCACATCCTGGTAACCTAATCTTTCCGTTGGTAGTAGACAATTTGTCACCACATAAGGTCCCTTCACTGACCTGGATGGACACTGGACTCTTTTTAAAGGTTATATTTCACATGGATCACCAAAATAACTTGATTTACCATGTACAGGGGATACCTACAGCTGAAGGCAAGGATGAGCGTGCTCCATTTAGTGGAGTGCTTCAACTGCTTGCTATGATTCTGAAACCACTATCTATGAGTCTAGGCAAACCAGCTTCTCACACTGGAGCTCAAGGGTTGTAACTTTCATCTAAAAAGACAGGACCACGATGTGCTCCACAGTCCTGGTCGCTGATGGCCTCACCCTGAGCATGGAAAAGGTGCCTTTTGTGAGATGTCATATAACTGTGGCCCCAAAAATCCAGGTTAGAGAACTAACTGAAAAGCACTGCAGGTTCTGCTTTTTCTGTGTGCTTTTCCAGAAGAAACCAAATTGTCTGGGAGGACATCCAGTTTCATTCCATTATGCTTTTAAAGCCTAGCCAGGTATGAATCCAGGTACCAGGAATGCAGGGCTTACCATAAAATACACTTGTCATATACATACACATTGCTCATAGCAACCACTGGCTTGTTTTGTCTTGCTTCACTCAGGATCTAAAGCCAAGGTAGCTTGGATATTGTATGTAAGACATTTTTAGGTGACAGGATTTTCCTGGAGAATGGATACTTATAAACCTCAGCCCTAGAAACTCTTTTCGGTTTGGGCAATGAAACCATCTTAATGCTTAAGTGTAAGTATACTAGTTACTAACTTTTTCAGAAGCTTCTATAATTAGATATCCTGAATAATATGTTTATGCTGGACATATAAAATAAACATGGGTTTATATAGTACTGGATTTTATTATTACTTCTATTCAGTTTGAAAAAAATGTAGGTTTCTTTTTTAGTGAACTGTGTACTCCAGATGCTGTAAGAAATAAGGATTGTGCCTTTCTGTTAATTTGTCCTTACAGAATGAAGTTGAATAGTCCAATTGAATTATTTTTTGCATCTTATATTCAGATACAGTATTACCACTGAAAAAACCAAATACAAATAGTATATCTAAAGGTTTTGTACATATAACTGAATATATAATATAGCCATATAGTGAAGCTATCCCTTGCTTGCAAATTACAGAAGAATAGCTCAAAGCAGGCAGTTGTTAGTCTAGGTCAAATTTTGTTCTTAAGTCACACAGTTAGAAAGGGAGGTATAAGACGCTTTGCAAATAAAAGCTCTTCACAAGAGAGAATACATGACAAATCAGTGATCTCTCATTGTGCAGCCAAATAACCACAGCTCAGATTTTTAAACAGATTTAGGAGAGTATTGCTTAATGATTTTAACTGGAATGCTTCAGGAGGCTTAAAAACATATCCATGAAATGTCCAAATTTAAATTATTTTTTCAAATTGCAAAAAAACCCCCAAAATAACTAGTTAAAAGTTGTATTACAGATCAGAAAATGTATAAAAAAGGACATATTTCTACAAATTTTGCTTGGAGCGTTTCTCAGGTAGCTGCAATACTTTTGGAACAGATAATGCATATTTCACAGAATGGTAATGTTCTCATAAAAAGCTCATTGCCCATTCTTTGATGAGAAAAACTCATCTACCACTCTATGCTGAGCTTTATGTTTGGATGGCAATTAGAGAACCCAAAACGTTTAAGTAAGGAACATTTCAGTACAAAGCTTCTCAGTGAGCAAAATCCTTATATGGCTTCTGGATTTGCCACACAGTTAAGGCTTTTGAGGAGTGCTTTTGGGTAAGGGAACCTCTTTTAAAACCAGCCACTGGTACTGAGAAATTTGAGTAACTGCATTTAAAATAAATACTCGCTCTTTATGAATGAAGTCCTTTTAACATCTCCAGTTATTGATAAACCTAGATTTTTTTTAGCAGAAAATTATGTACTAAAACTACAATTACTTCACTACACACGTAAGAATGAAACTCGGAGATTTGTTTTCCCACAGCATGACATAGTTACAAGCATTTCTTTTCAAAAGGAGTGCTAAATGTGATGTTTTCATTTCTGGCTAAAGAACTGTGTGCTAGAGAGATTTCTTTATAGCAGCAAGGAGTCATCCTCACACATAGCACTGCTCTTATTAACCATGACTATTTACTTTTATTAACAAGAGTGCTATGTGGTCTAATATAAATAAGAAGTTACTTAACAGAGTATTTTGAGATATGCAGACCACCTATAAATTCACCCTGCACATGCCCTGTCACTCAAGACCAGAGGTTTTGTATCCAAAACGTATCTGCAGGTGTATGGCTCAGTTCACAAGCACACAAAGTGTTCTGCTCCCAGAGCCAAGTTCTCTTTGAGGCCAAGTGCCTGCACAGCCCATGGGCTGCCTGGGAGAATCCTAAGGGGATGGGAATGATAGTGGTAGTGAACACTGCATGTGGGCAACACCTGACAGAGCCTCCATTACCCCTAAACAACCTCTCCCTCTGTCTTTGAGTGGTAATATGCCTGTGCATTCACACTTGAACCTAAACAGTGGTATCAGCACACCTTTAATAAGCTGGTGGTGGGTCTCTAAGTTGTTCATGCAAATCACAGCAGTGGTCGCTGCTCAGCTAAGCATTTACCCCAACCACAACAGCTCTTGCAGCTCTTATGAAGGTATGGCTAAAGACCCACAGAGCTGTGTGAAAGATGTCCAGAACAGGCACACTTCTCAGCAAACCAACAAAGTAACTCCAGCTCTCCTGGAATATACTACTTTAATTCTATCTGGTAAGTATTCTGACTGTTTCTCTCTTTTCAGTGAGAAGCTGGATGGGGCTTTGAGCAACCTGGTCTAGTGGAAGTTGTCCTTACCCATGGCAGGGGCGTGGAACTAGATGATCTTTAAAGGTCCCTTCCAATCCAAACCACTCTGTGATTCAGTCTGACAGCTACTGACACAGGCAACCTCGAGCACCACTCGAACAGTCCTTCCAAGTCAGGAAGACATTTTGATATGAAGGCTCTGAAAGACAGCCTTAGCTCTAGAGGTGTGACACTTAAGGATGAAGGCAGGTAAGCTGCTCTAGTCAAAGTGAACTTTGAAGACCATGCTGGAAGGAAACTTAGATGGATCTGCAGGACTTGTCAAAAATACTGTATCAAAATGATCTGCCTGAATCTTTCCCATTCCTCTTGCAGAAATAACTGCTGTCAAAAATGACACTTTAATGGAATTATGAGTGTGGAGAATCCTGAACACATCTGTTGCCTGTTAAGGGACCATTATACAAATGATTTTAGGGCATTTTATGAAAAATTGATAAAGTTATGGCCCAAGAACATCCAAAATGAGATTTCTGTCATAGATAGCCTTCTTCGTACTTGTCTTCCTCTTGTGCTGATTCAGCAACAGTCTATTTCATCACAGAATCAAACTCACATCCAGTAGCAACCAACAAACTTCTCAATACATGGAAATACAAAGCACTGCAGGTTGCTGCAAAGCATTTATAAGTTGCAAGAAAGTACTGACTCATCATCCTCGGAAATCTGCTGGAACCTAATCATGCCAGGAGTATGTTTTAAAAAGATTATTGGCCGTGATCACTGCGTACAGAAGGCAATTACAGATTAAGACTATAAAAGTAAATTCACTTGCAAATAAGTCCTTGCTGATCCCTCCACACTCTAGTTAAGTGGGAGGTGATAGAGAACACTGGCACTGATAACACAGATGTGCCTGCTCTGCTTGGGGAATCCATGATTTACATAATGCAGAGCCATCTCTCTTGATGAGCAGATGAGATAAAAACACAACATGAAAAGAACACCCCTCCACCATTGAATCTGCACACTAAACAAGAAGGAAGGAAAATTATGATCAAGCATAGAGCAGCTGTAAGGATAAATTGAGTATTCAGTCTTGATTCTCAGGGTGCAGGCATATCAACACTACATTAATTTGTCTACAATCTGGTATTCAAATATGAGATTTAAAAAACTATCCAGAAAATCACTAGTATTTTTAAAGGTCTGTCTGCAAACAAGAATTCAAGCACTATTTTTCTTTTAGCTGGTTCGTGTGAAATTGCTGTTTAGAAATAAAACTAATGCATTATTGTATTTAAAATTTTAAAAAATAACGTACCTTGTGTAACTGTAGCACAAATTAGGCCTCAATTTAGAGGCTGCTGCAGAACTGCAGTATTAACTAATAATTATAGGTACAGGTTGAAAAAACAATTTCATTTTGAAATGGTTTTACAAATTTTAAAATTTTCCCTCAGCTCTGAGATGCAGAGAAACCAGGCTTCATAAACCATGTTTAGTGTTTTCACTAATACTTTTCTAATAGCACCAACATTATCTGCAGGCTCTCCTTGAGGAACATTAATTCTCTGAACTCATCCTCTCAAAAATATTCCACACACAAACCCACAAAATGGTGTTTAATAAACTAAGAGGGATAGGAATAGTGGGCTAAATCTTTTGATCCAGCAGAGCTTCACTTGGCATGTATTTGGTAGGGATTATCATTAATTTAGTTAAATCCCATTCTGATTCAGTTCTGGAATAGCTGGGAGTAATCTGAAATTACCTAAGGGATATTTTAATTTAAAACTGTTATCAGCAGATTCCAAAAGGTTATCTTCATGACAAAAATTTTCTTGAACGTAATGGTTCTCTGGTTAGAAATCCCTTCCTCTAATCTTCCTCTCACTATGGGAAAGCAAAGAACCAACATTATCAATTTTATCCCAGATTATGATTTCTCATGTGTGCCAGGGAATATCAGACAACCAATCAGGATCTTTGTTTTAAATGTGGAGTTATGAATAGCAAAATTAGGGACTACTAATATGCACCAAAAGCCCTAAGACATTTGGCTCTTGCCTAGAATTTCTCTGGCCTATGAAGTTAGGAAAACTTGTGATAGCGGAATAAAATCTATTTTTAATTTACAACGAATATTGGAAACTACAGGAAAAAAACTTCTTACCAAAATATTTGATGTGCAAAGTAAGTTACTTTTTTTTGCTATAATATTTTTTGTCAGGCCACACTTTCATTTACAGAAACACAGACTAGTGGTGAGCACACCCCAGCTCCCCAGAGTAGAGTACTGCTGGTATGTTTACTATGAATGCTCACACTGTGGGGCAAATCCATTTTCTTTCTTAACCTGAGGCACTGTAAGATGCAAAAAATTTCCTTTACAGTTAATGGAGAGTAACAGGCATCTCTAGGAAATGACTCACTCCACCCAAAATCAGAATTACTTTTTGGAGATGTCACTTCCTCCATGAACTACTAAGGAAAGTTGACCTAAGTCTCTAATTTAGGAACCTTAATTTGTAGGGTAAAATTAGGAAGAATATCTGGCCATACAGATTATTGGCAATAAGCCATTTAACTCAAGACAATCAATGTTAATAACGCATTTAAGTTCTTTTATATTTTAAAGCATGAAACATACACTTTCAGAAATGACCTCACCTATTTACTCCCTTTCTTTCTTCCTTCTGAGAGACTTTTGGACTACCTTGTGAAAAATGAAATCATTCCATTATTATTACCATAATCTAAAAATTTAATTTGCTAGTGACCAATTCTTTGATATTTTTCACAACTGGAAAGTAAGATGCTGTATACAGAGAACATGGTGATTTTTCATTTCCTGGAAAAATATTATTTGTCCTTCAAGTGTTTCTTGTAATGTAACAAGTCTAGAACAGTATTTAAAATTGATTCTGGAAATTAAAAAAAAATCTGTTCTTACTGAGTCAAAGTTAAGACCAGTGAAAGCTATCTTGCCAGGAAGTATGAATGAATATTTCAGTTTATTTATAAACTTATTGATTCATATATAGATTTGCTTGGATAATAAGCATTTTTAGGTATTCCTCAAGGCACAACAAATACTATCCCAAATCATCAAAATACTCTGAATAAATACATATGTAAGACAGTATGTAAGATTAAGTATTAGCTAGGGTGAATCCTGGTTTTTTTTTGTTTCAGTAGATTAGTTGGAAAACCCTGTATTTTTAATGTAAATGCTTCATAACAGATACACAATAATGCCTCCTAATAGTTACTGTTTGCTTTTCCTAAACCAAGACATCACATAAACACCTAATACTTAAAATGCTAATTCTTCTGTAGAGCAGTAGGACTCAGCTATCAGCTTGCTTGAATATCAAGGGACATATTATTTTATAACAGCTTACCTGGGAATCAGGCTTTCAACATAATTTATAAAGCTGTAAGATGCTGGGAAGTTGCTCAGTGGTCAGAGAGCTCTGACAGATGGATACAGCAGCAAATCAGAGAGTCTCCACTAGAGAATATAATTATGGCTGAAATACCCTTTCCTGGTGGACTACTCTATTATTTTTCTCTGACTTTATTTATTTATTTTTACTGTTGTACAACTGGTGCGTCATTCTTTCCTTTTACTCTTCTGAACTCTTCTCTACTTCATGAGAGCTCTTCTTAACTCCAAACTCACTTTAAACCTGTCATAGCTACTTTTCCAAACCTAAATTCCTCTTTTCTGACATTATGAGAGAAATCACAAGTGCTACAGTTCCAGCATGAAGACTGGAGTTGGTCAATGATGGTGTGTTAACATCTCAACTTTGTGGACAACAGCATAATTTTTTTCTAATGAAAAAAATGTAAGTGATTTTACCTTCAGTTTAAGAGAAAGTAAAACAAGAATTAGGGATTTTAATTACCCAACATCTTTTTCAAGTTGTGTAATATGTTCTTTCTGTAGACTTATTTGAGAATCTCTCTGTTGCACAGTTTCAATGAGGTATTTGTATGGCTGTTGTGCTTGGTTCAACAAAGAATTTGCTCTGTCAAGCTGCAAAAAAAAAGGTATTACTATTATAAATTTTATAATTTATAAAGCACAATTACTTGATTATTACTGAATTATTATTGGATATTATTGATTTTTAACAACTGCATATTAATATAAACTCCAAATCTGTTATTACACACACAAAAAAGAAAACACACCACCTTAAAATCGGTAACTAGTACATTGTATTCTCGCTTTTCTCTTTTAATTGTGTGCTATTTTCACCACAACAATGGTACCACTCTCTACACTTCCCTAATCTGCACTTTCAGGAGTTTTAATGTAACAGCTTCCATTGATTAAAAAAAGTAAGTAGAGTCAATGCCTCTGTTTGTGGTCTTGTTGACTCACTGTGGTCTTTTCCTCGCTCCCTTAAAAAGCTGAAAAAGTTGTATCATAAATACTGCACTTAAATAGCAGTATTTGATCCAAGTTCGAAAGAAAAGCTGATAAAATCACTTTTGCATTGGCTTTTTATCCATGTTCTAGATTTCATCTAGATGAGTGAACAAACTATCAGTCAAAAAAATAATAATGGGCTACCTAAGCATGCTGTAGTCCATAGGATCTCTGGTTTGTTAGTAAATTAAAAAAAAAAATCAATAAAGACAATAGCTTGGATTAAAAATTATGTAAAGACAGCAAAGAGAAGTTTTAGAACTTTAACTATACAAAAACCCAATGTTTAACTTTGTACTGTGTTGCATTCTGATTTAAACGATACAATTATATGATAAAAGATCAAGAATTTAATGGCAGGATAAAAATGAGTTGAAGATGTTCCTGTGGAACTCTGCAGGAATTTGAACTAAGGTCACTGATACTGAATCTTTCATCAGTGATCTAGAAGCAAATATAAAACTATGTGGGTAAGGAATGTATTGAAGTGAAACCCAGAAAGAATTAAGATAAAAAATAGTGATATGGAAGAATACCAAGCATAACAATGAATTCACCGGTTTCCTGATGTCTTCAAGTAAAAACCTGACAGAGTATGTTTTAGTCAAATAGAAATTACTATGAAATACCTAAGAATACGTAACAAATTGTAGTATTGGTTAAAAAAAACCCCAAACTTCACTATTCATGTATCTTTCACTGAAATAATCTATGTAATCATATATACACATATAAAATCTATAAAATTCATGTAATTTAAAAATATGTAGAAATTCAAGTGTTTGTACTCTGCGAAGTACTTGGGTGTAGTAATTCTAATTTGTAATTACCGTGGCTTTAAAAATCAAACTGTTAACTACATTCCTGAAATAGTAAACCTACAAATTCCATATGGTGGCAACATCTAATAGCAAACCTAGCTGTCCTTTCGTTCCTACGAGAAAAATTAAAAGACAATCTTAAAATTTTTTTAAAAAATTAGTTTGCCCTAAGTCTGGGACATTTCAAGCTGAGGTTTGTTAAATATCTTCAAAAGTGATTTAAGAGAAGAGCTGTGTAAAAACTAGTGATGTATTCATTGAACAATTAAGCATCAAACAGAACAAACTAGCTTGGCTGGCTGTTCTTCTGTTCAGAAATCAAAACATCTGTCTGGCTCATATTCTTGTTTAGCCTGTAAAGTAATCCTTCTTTCAATATTAATTGCAAAACACAATATAAATTTCTTTGAAAACTTCTATCGTGGAGTTTTGGTTAATTATGAGGCCATTTTTTTAACATCAAATAGATAAAAAACACTGTTTAGAAAATATTTCATTTTATGAACAGCTGTTCCACAATGTTTCTACAGATTTGAATTTTTGTCTAATAATGATTTACCTCTTGTGAAATCTGTGTTACTTGTTCTTTCTGATGTTCCAGATCTTTTACAAGCAACGAGTTTTGCTTTTCTAGCTGCAGTAATCTTCTTGCCAAGTGAACACTGTGCCAATAAAAAGCAAGCTCAACTTGAATTTTTTCCAAAATAGGCAAAAGAAATTCTCACATTTATGCTTCGGGACTTGATTGCCTTAATTTTTCACCAATGCTTAAATATTAACATATATAAACTACATAGTTAAACATGTTGCATGGTTAAAGTTAGAAAAACAGTGAAAATGTTACAAAATTTAACAGCACTAAAATAACATTCACACAGTTAAGCTATTGTAATATTTTATACAAAGTAATTACCTATATAATTTGTCCAATACTACACAACTGCAGTAATGCCATCAAAATGCTTCATCTAATTATGATTATTTACTTCCTAGCAACTTTACAGAATCATTTTAATTCTAAGTTAAATAATTGTTTAAAAATGCACATTAATATAGGTTTTGCAGTAAAACACTGAAAAATGTAGTAATTATAGCTTTCAAAAGAGAGGCAAAATTCTGACATTTAACATGCTAAATAATGAAATCTTATTGCTAGTTTTGTTTTAAATAAATTATGTAGAGCCACAGATAAACTTCGAAGAGAAAGGATTACTGAGTTACTTAAAGAACCTAGTTAAAAAATTAGACCCTCAACATCTTGCATTGCTTCATGTCCAGAATCAAAGATTTTATTATCCATTCAAGAGCACAGGTCCACAGGCAGCAGTGGGAAGATTAAATATGCACTTCAGAGCCTACTAGCAGACCTCTAACCTAGTCTTCCAAACTCTTATGAATCACAGGATGGGCAAGGCTGGAAGGGACCACAGTGCTCATCTGGTCCAACCTCCAGAGCACGTTTTGCAGGAGTGCATCCAGGTGGTTCTTGAGTAACTCCACAACCAGTTCCTGACCATGACACAGAATCTATGAGACAGTAAGTGGTCTAAAGCAGACTGACAGAGAGAGTATATTTACCCTGAAGCTCAGGCTTAGAGTAGATCTAGAATGTACAAATCTAGATCTTTGAGTGTACAAAGTTTATCTGAAAATCTGACCAGTCATAACCTCCATCTCTTCCTCAGTAAAGTGGAACAGACTTTTAGATTTGGCAGAAGTCTTAATATTCTTCATCTATGTTATAAACATACTCTTTCATGCAGAAATCTCGTCTAGTACAAAAGAGAAAGGAACCACTTCTTTGACTAGTAGCTATTAGATTGTAAGGGAAAACTTGGATACCTTCCCATGGCAACTTTAGGAATGCAGCCCATCATAATTTTCCCAGCTACAACTATTCAGTGAACTTCACCTGAATCTGCAAATATTTAAGGATAACACAAGTACATCTTTCAAGTATACTTGTCAGTATGTTTTTTGACTAGTTTAAATTTAAAGCAAAGGGACAAAAGGACTGATGTGGAAAGACATCTTATGCTGGAAACATTTGATTCCAGCTATACTAGAAAATTACGCGGTGCTCAAGAATGTGATAATTCTTTGTTAGCAAACCACCACAGTCATCCTGGTAGTATTCTGCATTCTCTCATTAACACCTCCCAAGCAGTTCCTAGGCATAGCTGACAAGTCAGCATGGGCAAGCAAACCATTGCCAATACATTGCTCACATGTAGCTGAGAATTGTTTTATGGAATGGGCTACTGCAGGCCATTTGGTCTTGATGCTTCAGAGTGTTCCCAGGCATGCCTAATTTAGTACTATGGGTGTACAGTGCCTACATGTGAAGTAATGAAATAGTAGTTTCTGGCAAGTGGGCAAAGAGGTATAGACCCCATACTTCTTGAAAAGGTGGGTTTTGTACAAACTTTCAGAGGCTGAAGTGCATGACGTGAACTTAAAAGAGCTCTTCATTTAGGATCCCATATGTGTGAGATTAAAGAGCAGGTAGTGGACTCCAGAAAGAAGATTACTCACATTTGTAATAGACTCTCTTTCCTTAAGCAATCCTAGAGAGCAGAAAACTTAGCTGTGTTTCCTTAATGGCTCTAAACATAGAGGATGGTGTCAGAGTCTTTGCTTTTAAAAACTTTGGCAGCCAAAGGCATCACACACATTTTCTGCATGGCAGTTTTCCTTTAATCAAAACAGCAGGTAAACCATACACAGTCTTTTATGGCTTTTAAAATCTTTTTAATTACAAAAGATAAAGAAAGTTTATGAAGTCTCCAACACTATTATGAAGGATTAAGTCAGTTTTATTAGTCAATGCCTTTTGGAACAAAAGTGGAGCATATGAGTCATTCTGATAGAGCCGCTTTTAAGCTCAGAAAGTGTCTTCCAAGCATATCTGAAATCCTGGCCTGATCATCAGATTCAGCATTCAAAGGAGATTTAACAGAGTTTTTATATATGCAAATAATCGAAACTGAATCTAATAAGGTGGGGAAAAAGAAGGATCTAAGCGGAAACTCAGAAAAGTGCCCAAACTATTGACAAAAGAGGAATAAGAATGAAGCTTTAGGACATGGTGCTACAGAACTCTCAATAGTTTTCTAAAACAGACAAACAACAGGGTTATGGAGGCTTTTTGCACACTCCTCATCCCCATTCTTTTCTTCTTCTTCAATTCTATACAGTATAAAGAGAAATCTTACATGGAAACAGTCTGAAGAGGCTTAAAAGAGCAAATAAAGCCAAGCCAAAGTTAAGTACTACATAAGATCTTTGTCAGCAATATGTAACTCAGTGCACAATAGGTCTAATCTGATTGACAATCAGATCGACAACACTTTGAAAACAAATATAAAGGGCAGAAGAAATAGTATGTGGCCCATAAATCTGTGTTGAAAATTTGAACAGACCATCATTTGCCCTGAGTTCTGATTGGTAACTTTTGACATTAAATATCCTTTGTTATGGAGAAGACAGGGGTTAAGAAGACAAAAACAACTAAACAAAATAATACTTGCAGTAAAAAGCAGCTATAAGTGGCAAAAACTCCTATTACAGCTTCTGAATGCTAAAAATGTACCCTGTGAAGCTGTGGTACATGGTCACCCTGTCTTTATACTCTTCTTGGTGTGTCCACCAATGATTGTGGAGTTTCTCATTTTGGTCAAAGCCTACCACTAGCACAAATTATGCAGCTGATTTCCTGCATTTGATCAAATTGTAGGCAGACTCAAATGGCATGGAATAAACCAAATCCTACGAGAACTACCATCCTAATTTTGAACAACAAATTCTGTGGTCACAGTTTAAAAGTATTTCAAATAAACCCACATTCATAGAACCATTAAGGCTGGACAAGATCTCCATGATCATTGAGTCCAACGTAAGACTGAACACCACATTGACAACTAGACCATGGCACCTTCCAGGGATGGTGACTCCACCACCTTGCTGGGCAGCCTATTCCAATGCTTGATAACAAGAAATCGTCCAGCCTGAACCTCCCCTGGCACAGCTTGAGGTCATTTCCTCTTACCCTGTTGTTAGTTGCGTGGGAGAAGTGAGTCATAGTCACAACACACAGGCTCACAATGAGCCATTCAAATGTCACTATTCTTTCTTAAAGACAATGCATAATATAAATTTATTAGTTAAAAATTACTATGATCAAGACGTATGTTTTTCACCTATGCATCATTTTAATATATTGATCAAATTTTCAAATCGGCCAAAGCAGAGCAAACTAAAAAAAAATGCAAGTGGAATCAGATCCTGTATTAGTGAAGATAAAATAGTGATGCTCTGAACCGTTGTCCTTGTTAACATCTTGACAGATATATTTTTCTAAGTATTAAATACAATGATTTTTAGGGTATTAATAATGTATATCCTATTACATAAATGTAAACAATGTAACTAATCTGTTCTTACAGCTGCTTAGTTTTATACAATTATAATTAATCTTCCTGAAAGTCAATGAGAAGAGATCTTAAAATGACCTAGAAAAGTATGTATATGCTCATTCATATGCATCAACTACATTAACAGGTCCTCATCCTCAATCTATTCCTGTATACTTAGGTCATTAAAAAAACCTCTTTATGTTAATCAAACTGGCTGGATTCTAAGACAAAACATAATGCATGTATCTTAATTTAGTTTATCTTGCACAAGTAAATTCATGAGGTACTTTTTTTTACCTTTGCTTTAGTCGTCTTTTGGCTGTTGTAGGAACATTAGCACCATATCCATATGAGAAGAGAACTCTTTCAGCTTCAATTTCATCCTCCACTGCAAAAAATTGCAGAAAGGTGCTGCTGAAGAACAGTGCCAGAACTTATAAACTTCTAAGCAATTCTATTTACAACTAAACATAGAAAAACATTTTTCTAGAAGCTAAATTTTCAGTTGGTGTAACCTTCTGGAAGTGAGTGGAACAATTTTTCACCATTAGCATTAAATATAGTGCCACTTTAATTACCTACAACACTTTTTATTTTTATGATTAACATAAATTCAGATTTCCTCTATTCTGTAAGATGAAGTGGGCCAGAAAAAAAAAAAAAGAAGTGTATGTGTGAGGTAGACAGGGCCAGAGAGAAGGGAACAGAGAGGAGGGGTAAAGGGGGACAATGAGAAAAAATGGGAGCGGCAGGGGTGTGAGAGAATGAGGGAGAACAAGTGAACACCAGTCCAGGCACCACACAAAAGCTCTGATGAATCAAATAGCTGGCAACAGGAAAAACAAATGTAGGAAATTATGTGAGTCCTATCTGACTCATATTTCTTAATGCTCAAGTGCCTCAAAATCAGAAATACCTTCATTTCTCAACAACCTGCAAAATGCTGTAACTTCTGTTCTCACTTGTCTAATACCCTTGTAATGCTATTTTAAACAAGGATTCTAAAAATTTAGAAAGAGAAAAGCCTCCAGAAGAACACCTGTGGTAAGTCACATACCTAGTTATACTAAAAACAATATAGAAATTTCAGTATGACTGAAAAAGTTTACTAATGTGGCACTACAAAGACACCAGAACTTCAGAGCTGTCTTAAATATGACAGGGAACTGTTCAGTGCTGTAAACACCTCTGGTTCAGAAAAACATAAAGAATAACCTGCCTTTGTTAATACCCCTCTTTTTGGTTACATATTCAGTGTAGCATGTCTCATAAAAACGTCCGTAAGATCCTATCCTATAAATTCAGATCTGCCAGCAGTGTCCAGTAAATGTCAAACCATGAAGACAAACACAAAAGAAATTGGAAATGTTGTAGGCATCAAAGTAATGTTTTCTATCAGGGTGTGCTTCTCTTCTCTTAAAACATTCCAGGCTCTTCACCTGACTTTGTGGTGTAAAATATACATTTCACAAGCTAGGAGACACTTAATGACAGTTTCTTATGCTACTCAGCAAAGATGTGCCATTATGAGGGAACAGAGAGGCTCAATCTTTTTCTTAGAAAGATACTAACCAATGGAAATGAGAAAAATCGAACAACTAATCTACAACAAAAACACCCTAATGTGAAGATTTCACCCTGAAAAGGAAGAACAGACAAATGCAAAGAAAATTTACTATTGTTATTCATGTGGAAACCTCTCATGTGCTGTAAGAAGTGGCCATATAAATTCTTGATAGCTTCCTGAATAGGCTGTTTCGTGTCATTTCAATATTAATAAAGTGAGGCATAATGATCAGGGAGTAACAGTAAAAATTCAGTGATCTCTTCCACATGCATATTTTCCAAAGGAAAATAAAAAAGTTTATATATATATATAAAAAAATTTATATATTATATGACAAAAGCCATGTCGCATATGTAAATAAACACACAGTTTATTAAAAAGTGCAGAGAACCCAACCCCCACTGGCATCCCTAAATACTGTAAAACACCAGTGGCTTCATGACTCAGGATGAAGAAAAAAACATTATATGGTATTTAAATATAAAGAGGTGACCACAGGAATGAAGATTAATCCTTATTATCACTAAAGTTTGTAGAAAGCTCTAATTGTCCTCCACACAATGCTTCAGCCTAAATTATATTCCCCGAAAGACAGACTGAAGTATTTCCATTAGGCATTCAATCTGAAAAAGAATTATATTTCCTTTCAATTATTCTTCTACCTTTAGCTATTCATGACAGGTAACTATCATGGCATAATTTGAGACACAGAAGGAAGCGTATCTGTCTTATCCTTCAAAGTGTTTTTTAAAAAAATTACATTTGTTCTTCTGTTTTTCCTAAGATACTAGACTTAACTAGTATTAATCTTACGTTTCTATATCAAATACACTGAAATAGCAAGTTCATTATTAAATAGAAAGTATACTGAAATAATATTAAGCTATAACTCCTTTTTTCTCCAAGGAAATCAGAAAATAAATTCACTCTATTTTAAAAGAACAGTTAATTTGGAAACTTCCATTTCTTTAACATTCTGTAGCATAGAATAAAAATTGTAATTAAAATAGATATTTAAGAACAAGTTAAGAACGATCTGGTGAAAAACTTCACTGCTGGCCCAAGATGCGTAAGAAAATGTAAATCAGTGTAAACAAAACTCAGTATTCTGAACTCTACCCTCTCCTTGGAGAAAATGAAGGTAAGGTCCAAAAATTATGTGTTAATACATAAATACTCCTTAGGCAAGTTTATATATATACACACTTCAAAAAACATGTTACTGACTAAAACAGAAGCGTGTATACAGCAAACATGCTTATGGTCAGACTGGACTTTGGGCAGTCAGGCCATTCTAAGTGACGGCTGCAGTGCATAAAATTAATAAAGCATGGGCAGTCTGGTTACTAAAGACACCCTAACATCACTGCATCTTGGTAATAATGCACACTTTGCTACACACTACTGTTTATATATAAGGCTTATGCAGTGATCTTCTATATGGAATACTTTATAAATTGTGACTATTTTTTGAAGGAGGAAAGAAAGAGAAAAGGAGAAGAAGACAGTTGAATTAGTCCGAAATCTTAGAATGTCCTACTCTGTTCACGCACAGGCTAAAAGATTTCAAGATTAGCGTCATAGTTTCGAATTAGAAATTCCTTGCTTTGTGGATTGATTTAGGCTGAGAACCAAATGAATAGCAATTTTACACAAATTGTGCTGTGTTTGAGAACATTTTAATTTTTGCTAATGAGAGACAAAATTTTTCAAGAGTAATCAGGTATGAATTTAATCCATGGTTTAGTACTTGGAACAGACTGAGCTGCCACAAGTAACTACTTAATATCTAATTATTATTAATTCAACAGAAGGAAGAGTTTTTTCCCCCTTCTAATTAGTTACAAAATTCACATTAATCACTGCACTGAAACATAAAACCCCTGTATTTGCCTATCAACAAAGAGGGCTTCCTGACATTTAGAATGTACTTAAACAATAGAAGAATCCCAAAGATTGTATCTAATTATAATGGATTATTAGAATAAGGAAAAGAGAAATGACAGAATACTGAGATGATTTTCAATAAGCACAAACTCAGACATATGGACGTTTGATACACATTTACAGGTACATTTAGAAACCTGCCATTAATATTTTCTATCAAAATAATTACTGCCTTTTACTTGTCTGGCATAATGAAGAAGAATGACAGGCACTGTAATGCTTTCTAAGTGCCATGAGAAAAAAGATAGTGTAATACTTCTCAGAAACACCTACAGACAAACCATAATTTGTGACAGAACTTACTTTCTGCTGTCTGCAGTATTATCTCGTCAAGCTCTTTTTCAAGTTTTTCGTAAGTATCCAGTCTTGCTTGAAACTCAGAATTCTGTGTTTGAAGCTCAATAATGCGGGTTTCGCTAGAAGACTGAAGACTATAAAATTCCTTCGTAAGCACCTGTGAGAATGAATAATAGAAAGATCAGGGATTCAGCATTACAGCTATTTTTGAAAGAGGCAAAATATAATATATGTAAAATGTGTAGCAGTATGATATTAAATATTTGATGTAAGTTTTGCACAGCAAAGATTAAAATACTTTGAAAAGCAGTTATTCTTTCAATAATATTATCTTGCACTTATTAAACTCTCATGTCCTAGGCCTATCTGCTGAGGCCTTAATAATTCTAAGAAGCTGCCTTGAAAAAGCCACAAGAATTTTAAAGGAAACCTAGGAAAAGCCAGGTAGCAACTAAAAAAATTCACACAGAGCCGTCAAAATAGCATAAATGCAATAATTTTTGTTGCTTTAACTGGATTCCAATTTCAATCGTCAGTTTATGAAAAGAAGATTCCTTTGCAGAATGCAAATATAAAAATTTGCCATTAAAGCTATACAAGTCTTATCACTTACTTATCAATAAAAGGTAATATACCATCAACACCCAAGACTAACGTAAATACTTAACCCACTAAGCTTGACAAAAACTCTCATATTCAAAAATAAAAGCTATGAAGGCCTGTGTAATAATTTAAGTTTGATATAATGCTTGATAATACGAAACAACATTTACCAAATAAATACACACCAAAGTGGAACAAGAAGATTCTTGGTATTTAAAGTAGCAATCTACATACTTTACAGAAAAAATTCCACCAAAACAGGTAAAGTAAGAACCAAGTGGTACTGCTGTTAAATTTCATATTCACTTCCTAAGTAAAAATCACAAACATTCAGAATGACAAGTGAATACAGATTTTGAGATACAGAAATATATGCACAGTGTGCAGAGCAGTAATACCAGAGTCACTGTTGAAACCACAAAAGAATACACAATGTTTAGAGACAAGCCACTTGAATATAAAAAGTTCGGTCTAGTGTCACAGAAGAAATAAATGTATAGGTTAAAACTGGGCAACATATAAACCACGTTTCCTAGTTTAGCAAGAGAAACTACTCTATGCCCTAAGTAGAAGCAAGAGTTAGTCCAGAAAGCTGCAGCTGACCCAAAAGATACTAGTGACTACACTATTAATAAAGATCAACATCCTGTAAGGGTTAGAAAAAACCTTAGTACCTTAATGCCATATATAAGAAAGAAAATTAAAAACCCTCAAGAATTCAGTCAAAAGGAAACAAAAGTGAAAGCTTCAGACATCAAATATTTAAATTCTGCAAGAATATTTCTTAATGAAAGAGCACTTAAGTGCATATTTCTTATTGAAAGAATTTAAAAGTGTCTCTCTAAACAGAAAAAGAAATGCCAAAAGTGTTAGTAGAATTGAATGCCAAATATTTGAGTTATTATCAGATCAAAAAATTTCCACAAAGAAAATGAAAATATAACTCAAATTGAACTACATTCTCCAAGTTTAGACATGTCTGTGCAATTAAAAATCTGTTTAGCAACCTCTAAGTTTAGCAAAACTGGCACTCCCAGTGCCTGTGACCACAACTAACCTCATCAGCCAGGATCTGAATGTCCCAATACGGACAAAACAAGAAATTACAGTCTATCTGAAACTCTGTGTTTCCACTCTATAGTTCCTTTTCATAAACAACTTAGACAGGTTCAGCACTAGAAATGTGGGGACCTGAAGACTGGCGTCCTTCCCCAAAAAACAAAGGCTGCCATAGATGTCACTTTCTTCTGTCCTGTCCAGTTTGTATCCTGACATATGTTTAAAACATACACTACCAGTCTCATTTTAATCTCATAAACAGGACTCTGTGATGTGATTTTGGGACTAACTTTGGACAGGTGAAGAAATTTTCTTTTAAAGTAAGCTTTCTCTGTGGAATACTCATATTTCCAAGACTAAAATAAGTGAACAGGGTATGATACATACATTTGAAAGATAATAAAGTGATTAAAGCCCAGATAAACAGGTGCATTAGCTGCAGGTGCCCAGGCTGTGTCCCTCAGACAAGGGGGCTGCACCTCAAGGAAACTGTATTTAATAAAGCACAAAAATGCTGTATGGCAGTGAGGAGTGAGGGGAAAAAGTGAGAGAGACATGGTGCCGACACTGAGGTGAGAGAAAGGGTGGCGGCAGTGCTCCAGGTGCCAGAGCAGAGACCCCCTTACAGCCCATGGTGAGTCAGGTTGCCTGCAGCAGACCATGAAAGACCACACCAAAGCAGATGTCCACACCACAACCCAGAGAGGACCCCATGCTGGATCAGGTGTACATCCCCAGAAGGCACTGCAACCTGTGGAGAGCCCAAACAGGAGACTTTCTCCTGAAGGAAGCAGCAGGCTGTGGAGGATCCACACTGGAGCAGGATAAAAAAGTGTGAGCAGGAAACACCATCACAGAGGAGCTGTTATGGACTGACTCAAACCCCTACTCCCCATCCCTCCCAGAACTGTTCCGGAAGGGGGAGGTACGAGAGTCAGAAATGAAGGACAGAAGTTAAAATAAAAGAGAAAGAGGTTTTATTTTTCATCTTTGTTTCTCCCCATCCAAACCTATGTGAATTGGTAACAAGTGAAATTAGTTTTCCCCAGGTCAAATCTGTTTTGCCCATCATGTTACCATGATGGTAATTGGCAAGTGATCTCCCCATCTTTATATTAACCCATGCCCTTTATAAGCTTATTTACCGCCCCCCCCCCCCCCCCCCCCCCCCCCCCC